>CM046039.1:9566084-9766084 GCA_025215565.1 Flaveria ramosissima
CATTAGTTATTCCAGAAGATACCGCCTTAGAAAGAATTCTGGTCAATCCCTCCATGGCTAAAATGAAGATGTATGGGGAAAGAGGGTTGCCTTGTCGTACACCTCTTGAGCATTTGAATTCCCCTGTGGGTGATCCATTAACAAGCATAGAAGATTTTGAGAAAGCCAGAACCCCTTTGGTCCATGATCTCCATTTTTGTGGAAATCCCATTTGTTCGAGGATCTTATCAATGAACGTCCAATTAATCGAGTCAAACGCTTTTTCCAGGTCGATCTTGAAAATAACAGCCTTCTTTTTTGATTTTTTTAGCCAGGAGATTGTCTCATTTAGGATTAGTGGGCCATCCAAGATGTTGCGGTTTGTAATGAATGCAGATTGGTGATGGGAAATGATCGAGCCAATGATAGACTTTAGCCGTGAAGCCAGAACCTTGGAGAAGACCTTTTCGATGCAGCCAATAAGAGAGATGGGTTTATAGTCATTAAGTGATGATTGTACATCTCCTTTCGGGATTAAGGCAATGAATGAAGAGCACCAAGAGTCTTTGATTGTAGCCGAGGAATGGTAATAAGAAAGCAAGTTATAAAAATCTGATTCAAATATTTCCCAAAATCTTTTTATGAAGCCAATATTGAAACCGTTTGGGCCTGGAGGCGGTCGCTGCTGCAGTCCCATACCGCGTTCTTGATTTCCAATTTAGAGAATGGGGCAATCAAAGAAGCACACTCCAGATCAGATAAACGTTTAATATTGGGGCAAGTGAAAGAAGATCGGAAAGCAAGGGGTTCTTGAAACTTAGCTCGGAAGAAAGATTCAACATTCTCCTTGATTTCCTTTGGATCAATGGACCAGCGATCATTGATCATTAGGCCATTGAGCCTACATTTAGCTATTTTGTTGTTCACGATTCCATGAAACAAGGCAAAGTTTTCATCCCCGTCAACAGCCCATTAAACACGAGATTTTTGCTTTAAATCTTTTATTTTTCGTGCTTCTAGTTCAGCCACCAACCTTTTATAAGACAATTTTTCATTGATTTCCTCCTCAGTTAGATCGCGGTTTTTCTCACTTCATCTTTGAGTTTCTCCATGGAGATCCACGATTTGATCTCCTGCTTTAGAAATTTCAATTTTGCTGCCAGGTATCTATCCGGGGGACATGGATGGTTAAATCTGCCACATGTTTGTTTAACAAGGTCATCAAAACCCGGCCTTTCCATCCAAGAGTTGAACAACCTAAAAGGAATTGGTCCGAAGTCTAAGGAGGTTGTGCATAAAATTATCGGGCAGTGGTCCGATAGTTCACGGGGAAGAGCAGTGAATGATGCTTCAGGCCAGCGGCTGGTGAAACCATTGCAAACAAAAGCACGGTCGATTCGACTCATGTTAGAACCGTTGTTGGATGTGTACGTAAATTTCCTGCCACTCATTGTGTATTCCAGGAGCCCGTTGTCGTTTATGAATTCATTAAAGTATCTTGCTCCCGTAGGATTAAATCCAGAGTTTTTTCTTTCTTCTTGGTATCGCACCTCATTAAAGTCGCCGATAATTACCCATATTCCATCACGGTTTGCTTTTAATATTCCAATCTTCTCCCATAGAGATCTTTTAAGATTCAAATCATGAGGAGCGTATACATTGAGAATATTAATTGTTACCTGGGTACCATGAATTCCCCCTCTTATAAGGATGAAACACGAATCTTTAAGGATCTCAGAGGATTTCAGAATCGAAGGGTTCCAAAGGCAAAGTAGACCGCCTGATCTTCCAACAACATTGGACTAAACTGATTCATGTTTAGAGTTCCCCCAGAAATTTCTTGTGATAATCTTTAAGCCATCTGAAAATTGGGTTTCTTGAAGGCAAATGAAATTGATCCCGTGGGTTACTTTCAATCTTTTAATCCATTCAGCCTTACTGGGATCCCCCACTCCCCTTATGTTAAGTGATAGGATATTCATTGAACTGAATTATGCTCACCTTCACCCGAAATTGTTTCTCTGGCCATGTTTGGCAAATTAAAGAAAAGTAACTTTTTAATTTTTTGGAGGGGTAAAAAGACCAAAATACCTCTCCAAAAAAGTTAAAAAGTTAAAATTTTTAACTTTTTAACTTTTTGAAGGGGTATTTTGGTCTTTTTATCTCTCCAAAAAGTTAAAAAGTTATTTTTTGGTATTGCCAAACACCCACTCTTACCTGGGATTCGAAACCCTCTAGATTTACTTGGATGCTAGCTCCAACTTTAATTGTGTTCACAGTTTCAGCATCCAGGAGTTGTTCGTCATGTCTTACAAGAGAAGTTGGATCCACAAAGCCCTCGGTCGAATCAGTCATATTTGGGGAAGAGTTCACCGGTGAAGTCGAAGGAGAGAGATTAAGGTCGGGGGGAATAAAGTTAGACGGAGGTGGGGCAGAGGCATTCTGGATGGGGGGTTGATTGAGGGGGGCCAGTTGGTAATTTTGGTCCTGGTCCATGGCCTTAGAAGGACTTTTGGTTCTGGGCCTTTTACGAGACCTAGGCCCACTTGATTGGGGATGAGCTTTTTTGTTGCCATAATTAACCGCTGGACAGCCTATCGAGAATGTCAATGGTTCCTGAGCCCCGGCAATTGGAGAGTGGAGAAGTGAGTTTCCGAGGTTCACGCCTGACTGTTGAGTATCCCGTTTTGAATTTTGCACTTTGCCCCATACAGATAACATCATCTCGTGTGAGCCGTAGGAGTCGCCGGATTGCTGATCCGGCCAATTCATCTTTGAATGGGAACCGCTTATGAATGAAGGAAGCCATGGTCTTGGTTCCTCAATGGCCCATACTTTGAAGCTTTTCTTTTTCCATACCAGAGTGATCTCCTCGCATAACAATTTTTCTGACGTGGTCAACACTCCCATGCAGCTGTGGGTTAGATCGTAGTCCCCAATTGAAGCATCCGAACCGTTAATTACCTGGCCTATCTCCTCCCCAATTCTGTTGAAAATCTTCTTATCCCATAATTGAAATGGAACTCCATGAATCTTGATTCTTGCAATTCTTTCATACGGCAATGATTGTCCTTTCCAGAGTTCAAGTCTTGAGAACCATTTTTTCCACTGGTCTTCATTTGTCAGTAAAGTTTTTGCATGGATTGAACAGTGAAAAGTTATGGCAACTAGAAACCCCCCAAGATATCGTAGGTTGAAATCTTGTCGAGCGTCATTGTTGGTTAGAGTTTGTAAACTATTGAGTGTTTCAATATCATGAGCCCTTCCGATTAGTGTTTTATCTCTCCATGTTATGAAAGTGCTTGTTTCTTCCGAGCCAACATCCACAACTTTGTTTTTTCTCGCTACTGTGCTGGAGGCTACCATATCCTTGTAGGACTTACCGTTACTAACATATGCATTTTTGAACTCAGTATTCCCTCGGTGACCATTCATGTTCCGAAAAGCATCGTGAGATGGTATGGTGTTCGGATTGCCTTCTCTGTCAAATTTAGCTAAATTAACAGTTAAGATCGAGTTCCCCATCTTCGTTCTCGCCAAGGATTCCTCAAGTCGCCGGACATTTATCGTGCTGGGGTAACGGACGAAACCGAAGCGACCGCCTGATTTATCCCTTTGGAAGCAATGTAGGCATCGATCACATTTCTGAAATTTTTGAAAGTGTTTTTGAGATCTTCTGCTGAGCAATCTTCAGGCAAATTGGTAACAAAAAAAGAGATAGGTTTGAATCTCTCTGTCATGACTTTGGTGCGAAAAGTAGCAGCTTCTTGTCTCCTTCTTTATGTCTTCTGCCTTGGTTGTCGTCCTTCTCCGGTCTTCTGCCTTGGTTGTCGTCCATCCCTCGTAGCAGCTTCTTCTCCGAGGTGAATACGTTAGGTGAGAGTTGTTATTAGTACCTATATTGTTACATACATGCTACAAAATATCATATACAAACTAAAATTAATGTATAGAGACATAAAACGCCTTATGAAGCTGTATACTTATTTTAAATATGAAAGAATAATTTGGGCTGACTGACACATGACGCTTCTTTAGGTCTCTTAAAAACTGATTTGTCCGTTCAATCATTTTCTTCTTCAATCTCATTTATTCCTTGATTAAATGCATTTAACTCTCATTATCATAGGAGATAAAGATATAAAATCATATGATTAGCATAAAATCATTTTAGTCTTATACATTAATTCATCCTATCAATAACTCTTCATTATTATTATCGTTGTTGTTTTATTATTGCTATTATTATGTTTATTGACTTTTTTTTTTTCTTTTTGTATTGCTCTTTACGACTATCATATAAAAAAAGGTTTTTTTTCATAAAATTATTATTCACGCATGCTATGTTTTTAGTTTTTACATAAAAATGAACTGATTCTATAACCAGCTTGTGATGCTTCAGTCTAAAAATTTCACAGGATGCGATACGACGCACTGGTTGACCCAGAGCCAATTAATGGGGTTTGAACTATTATCTTTGCCTCATATCACGTTAGGCTCGACCCTGGTCTAGGCTTTCGCTCTTTGCCGTGGGCTGGCCAGCCCAATATATTTACTTAGCGGATGATATATATCGGGTCTCCTTTGAAGAATTCAGGTTGCCTTACCGCTATCCCACTTTGAAGTGGTTCTATATTTTTATACATGACGCATTATCCTTATAACCTATAATTTTGAGGGGAAACGGCTATAAACAACTATATGACCACTTATAAATAAAAAGTAAATTAAAAAAAATAGTTTTCAAATTATATCCAAATTGGTTTCTATCAAACCCAATCCAACTCGGTTCTAACGGCTAGGATCCCAAAACCTTAGGCAGCGTTTGGTACGCAGCAATGTGGGGCGGAATGAAATAAACCATTGAGGGTAAATGAATAAAAAAATGATTGGTTGATGAAGGTAATGAAACGAACCACTATATATAAGATTCTATTTTCTCATATTCATTCCATCCACTTCCTTTTTTTTTTCATTTCATCTCTTCTTCTATTATTAGTCATCAACACCACCCACTCATCCACCACAACAACCACGTACCACCGGGCACCAAGATCATTCCTCATCGGTAAGCACAGCCACCACCGGCCACCGTTGTCACCTCCAACGACCGGCCACCGTCGAAAAACCACCGCCGGGCCACCACCGTCACAGGAAACCACCGCCGGGTCACCACCGTCACAGGAAACCACCGCCGACCGCCACCGCCACAGGAAACCACCGCCGGGCCACCACCGTCACAAGAAACCACCGCGGCCACCACCGTCGCAAGAAACCATTGCGGACCACCACTGCCACCAGAAACCGCCGTCGGGAACCACAGGTGTCACACCCCAACCTTGACTGCGGAATCGTCGAGATGTGAGGGTTAAGATTGTTCACAGCCACATAACCCTATATTAAATTGCAAATATTATTTTTATAAGTCTTAAAATGAAATACAATCATAAGTCTCAAACATGAAATAAGTTCAACATAACTCAAAACATAACATAACATTTTATTTATTTAACTAGGTCCAAGTCCTAGTTTTATTGCAAGCTTTAAAAGTCCACTTTAAACTTGGGGATTTTCTGAAACATGATAAAAATAAAGGTCAACTATAAATAGTTTGTGAGTTTCCAAGGTTTTCATACATAATATGATAAAGTTACAAGTAGCAATTCATGTCATAGGTCATAAGTTAGTAAGGTTATAGAATACATATCGTTACAACCAAACCTCGACTTGATTACAAGTATATAAGATTGGCTAAGTGTATTTGGTTCCCATGATGAACAAGCATACGTCATCAGGAGCCGGCAATACCTCGGCTTTAGCACCAAATAGGCTTGTCAGGCCCAAAGATCTAAGACGTCGCCAGGCTAGCAATAGTTAATGATTGTAAACAAACTATGTATCTCATATAATCACTTACAAAACACAAATAACCATGACAAAATATAAAAATAAATTGCAAGTAATTTACAAGTCTCAAATGTGTATAAGTGTATCATGTATAAGCAATCATGTTTCACCCCAAAATAGTGTAAAAAGATAAAAAGGGGCAAGGAAAACTCACATGTCAAATAAGTATATAATGAAGACCAATAAGAATAATATATATCGTTCCAAGATAAAACGTCACAAGGCACCTAAATATATAAATATTACAAGATTTAGGTTAATATAAGATTAACGAGTTAACGTGAACTAGGGTGTTAGAATTTTGGGGATTTTTTATAAAGTTAATAAATTCTTATAAAAACACCATTTATGAAATTTATAAAATTTATTTTTAAGGAAATTGATCCTTTGTAAATAACTTGTGATTTTATTTATAAGATTATATCTAAATTCTATAATTATCATGATAAATCCTTAAACATAAGGTCTAATATTAATTTAATACCTTTAAGTATTATATAACAATCTAATTTTTATAAAAATGTTTAATTATAACATTTATAAATAATTTTATATTTAAAATATAAATGTTTTACAAGAATAATTTTAGAAATATCTAGATGACTTTAAAAAATATTTGGGGTTTATAAAAGTCATTTTAATAATTATTATAAATTTTCTATAATTAATTTAAGGCCAAAAGGCTTTAAAAAAATTACAAGAGGGTGCCCGGGTTCGAACCTGGGACCTCTTGCTTAACAAGGCAATGTCTTACTAGTGAACCAGGGTCGTGGCCTTGGTTCATTTTGGTTTCTAATTCATTTAAACACAACAAAAAGATTTCCCCCAAAACTTAAGAACCCTAGAATCATTTGATTCCAAATCGAAGTGTAATTCGATTTTGTAAATACTTGAAATCATGGGGCTTTTGTTCCCCATGTAAAACCGAGCATAAGCATGTGTTTAACTTACTTGATTCGTTCGGTATTCGATGTTCACGTTATGAACCTAAGTTGCGACCGAGGAGAAACTGATTCAAGGTGCAATCGTCGATGAAAATCAAATTCCTTTTACAGTAAGCTTCTAGTGACTCTAACGATGAGAAGCCCTCTGTTAATTGCAAGTTAACAAGCTCGGGATGAGGTCTACGGGTGTTGCAGGTTGCGACTTCAAAGAGATAATCGAAGGGGATGTTGGTGTTGATTCCAGGTGAAATTGGTGATTGAATTCGATTAGAGTTAGATAAACGTACGCTTAGGTTTAGTTAATTGGGTTATAATTGCAGTTTAATGCTCGAACGTTGGATGATTAATTCTCGTCGGTTACTTGATCGATTACACTAAGAAACGGACACTTCATTGCTTTATCGATGCTTTAACGGTTCGAATCATCATCTAGACAGATTTGGGAGCGGTTTTGGGTTACAAAAACGAGTGGTTTTTGGTGTTCTAGACTCGCCGGACTTCGGCCGGAGGGTGGCCGGAGTCCCTGCCGGAAATACGGGGTAAGGGCGGGTGGTTTGGTTTTTTTTTACACATTTACACAAATGGTCACCCAAATTCGAATTTCTTTTATTTTATACCGAAACTTCAACTTAAAGTTTATAAATAGACATTAATACCCCTAAACTTTAATTACTTAAAGTTTAAAAATATTATTAAGTTATTATTACTATTACTAGTTATTATTTATTACTAATATTTATACTATTATTATTATTTTATTATATTATTTAATGTTTAACATTATTAAACTTCAGATTAAAGAATTAAAGACATAATAAGCATAAGAGATCCATAAATTTCACAATTGGTCCTTACAAGAACTTAACATAGTTGACTTTTGATTTAACGAAAATACGAGATGCTACAGTCTCCCCAACTTAAAAGAATTTCGTCCCGAAATTAAGAAATGAAACTATAAAATAAGAACGGGTATTTCTTCTTCATGTGCTCCTCACGTTTCCAAGTAAATTCAGCGCCACGTTTATTTTCCCAGCGAACCTTGACGATTGGGGTTGTTGTGGTTCTAGTCTTCTTCATTATGCGATCCATGATCTCAACAGGTTTTTCGACAAAATGCAATGACTCGTCGATCTGAATGTCTTCCAACGGAACATGCAGACTTTCGTCAGCCAAGCACTTTCTCAAATTTGAGACGTGGAACACAGGATGAACTCCACTAAGGTCGGAAGGTAGCTCTAGTTTATAAGCCACTTTCCCAATCCTTTTCAGGATTTTGAAAGGTCCTACAAATCTTGGAGCCAGTTTGCCCTTTTTTCCAAAGCGAACGCCACCTTTCCACGGTGAAACCTTAAGAAGAACCATCTCCCCAACTTGGAATTCCAATGGCTTACGACGCTTATCAGCATAGCTCTTTTGTCGACTTCTCGCCACTTCAAGGTTCTTGCGGATGATAGAAACTTTATCGGTCGTCTCTTGTATAAGTTCAGGACCAGTGATGAAGTTTTCACCAATGTCGGTCCAACAGATCGGTGAACGACATTTATGACCATAAAGTGCTTCGAATGGTGCCATCTTGATACTCGAGTGGTAACTATTGTTATACGAAAATTCCGCGAGCGGTAGATGCGTATCCCAATCACCACCAAAGTCAAGAACACACAAGCGTAGCAAATCCTCCAAGGTTTGAATCGTTCGCTCGGTTTGACCATCAGTTTGAGGATGGTAAGCCGTGCTTAAGTCCAATTGAGTACCCAAGAGTTCTTGCATAGACGACCAAAAATGCGAAGTGAAACGAGCATCTCGGTCGGATATGATGTGCAGAGGTACCCCATGACGACTTACAATCTCATCAACGTATATACGAGCTAACCTTGATGTCTTGTAAGTGTCACGTATGGGTATAAAATATGCCGATTTGGTCAATCGGTCAACGATCACCCATATGCTATCATGTCCTCGAGAGGTTCGGGGTAGCTTAGTTATGAAGTCCATGGATATGTGTTCCCACTTCCACATAGGGATCTCGGGTTGCTCAAGTAATCCACTTGGACGTTGATGTTCGGCTTTAACCTTCGTACACGTGAGGCACTTAGCTACATAAGTCGCTATGTCTTTCTTCATTCCAGGCCACCAATATTGACCACGCAGGTCCATATACATCTTATCGGAGCCAGGATGAATAAATAACGAGTTTGATGAGCTTCGTTCATGATAAAGGTACGGAGGTTATCGCGATTTGGAACCCAAATTCGATTTGCGAAGTACATCAATCCATTAGGTTTCGTTTCCAATTGGGTTAGAAGATTATGCTCCAGCTCATCCTTCATTCTTCCTTCTTGTTGCACCACTTGTTGAGCCTCCAAGATACTAGACTCGATGTCACTATCTATTCTCAAGTTTTGTAGCAGTACGGTAGTCTCGTTGACATCAAGTCGAATCTCAGTATCAAACTCACCCAAAGTGTCAAACCATTGACGTCGATCGCGAATTTCTTGAAATGAGATAATCTTGTTGTGAATCTTTCGACTTAGTGCATCGGCTACAACATTTGCTTTACCAGGATGGTAACGAATGTCACAATCGTAATCACTAATCAACTCCACCCAACGACGTTGTCTCATATTGAGATCTTTTTGATTGAAAACGTGTTGAAGGCTTTTGTGATCGGTGTAGACTATACATTGCATACCATACAAGTAGTGTCTCCAAATCTTCAAAGCGAAGACAACAGCACCAAGCTCGAGATCGTGTGTTGTGTAATTCACCTCGTACCTTCAATTGTCTCGATGCATAAGCTATGACCTTCCCTCGTTGCATGAGAACACAACCAAGGCCTTGTTTAGATGCATCACAATACACGGTGAAATCGTCATTTCCATCGGGTAGGGTCAAGATAGGAGCATTGCATAACTTATGCTTTAACGCTTCAAAAGCTTATTCTTGCTCGGAACCCCACTCGAATGGTTTATTCTTTTGTGTCAAAGTAGTGAGCGGTTTCGTGATCCTCGAGAAGTTGGCAATGAATCGCCGATAATAACCAGCAAGACCAAGAAAAGAACGAACTTCGGTAGGAGTTGTAGGAACACACCAATTTTTCACAGCTTCCACCTTTGCAGGATCAACGTGAATTCCTTGGCTATTCACCACGTGTCCTAGAAATTGAACTTCCTCGAGCCAGAAATCACACTTCGAGAACTTCGCGTACAATTGCTCTTTCTTCAACAATTCAAGAACCAATCTCAAATGTAGTTCATGATCGGTGTTGGACTTGGAATAGATAAGTATGTCATCAATGAAGACGATCACAAACTTGTCTAGATAAGGCTTGCATACTCGGTTCATGAGATCCATGAAGACAGCAGGAGCATTGGTTAAACCAAAAGGCATCACCATAAACTCATAGTGCCCATAACGAGTACGGAAAGCGGTCTTTGGGATATCATCATCATGGACTCGCAATTGATGATAGCCAGAACGTAAATCGATCTTCGAGAAAATAGCAGCTCCTTGAAGTTGGTCAAACAAATCATCGATACGAGGAAGAGGATAACGGTTCTTGATGGTAAGTTTGTTAAGCTCACGATAATCGATGCACATACGAAACGATCTATCTTTCTTCTTCACGAAAAGAACAGGTGCACCCCAAGGCGAAGAACTAGGACGGATGAAGCCCTTCTCGGATAGCTCTTGAAGTTGACTAGAGAGTTCTTGCATTTCCGATGGTGCAAGCCGATATGGTGACTTAGCCACGGGGTTTGCTCCCGGTATCAAGTCAATTTTAAACTTGACTTCACGCACGGGAGGTAAACCACTAAGGTCATCGGGAAATACTTCAGGAAAGTCTCGTACGATAGGGACATCCTTAAGTTCTTTCCCTTTGACTTTCGTGTTGACCACGTAAGCCAAGAAGGCCATATACTTCTTGCTTAAGCACTTTCGGGCTTGAGTGCAAGACATGAGTTTAAGTCCTTTAGAAGATTTTTCACCAAACACTTTCAAAGTATTCCCAGAGGGTAACGGTATACGAATGCACTTCTCGAAACAAATGATCTCGGCATGGTGTTTGGCTAACCAATCCATACCAATGATGACGTCGAAGCTTCCAAGTTTCATAGGGATAAGGTCGATAAGAAAATCATGCGTGTCAAGACTTAAGATGCAATCACGAATAATGACGTCAACGGTGATCGGTTCTCCATCGGCAACTTCAACGGTAAGAGGTCTTTCTAGTTTCGTATGTGGCTTAGCAAGTATGGGTTCAAACTCTAACGAAACAATACTCTTATCGGCTCCAGAATCAAATAGGACATAGGCATAAGTTTTATTAATAAGGAACATACCTGTTCAATTTTTAAGGTATTTAACGATACAGATAAAGTATGAAAAGAATCAGATCACAAAAGTTAAAGGTGAGTTAACATACCATTCACCACATCGTTGTTTGCTTGTGCTTGGTTAGCGTTGATGTTGAAAGCACGTCCTCGGGCTTGTGGAAAATTACCCACAAGACGAGGGCATTGTGGGCGGAAATGACCAGGTTCCCCACAGTTGTAGCAAACACGATTTGTGACCACAGCGGCATTATTAGGTGCACGGTGACAAGTTGCCACTAAATGACCATATTTACCGCATAAGGTGGAGATACGGCATGGTTGATTCCCCGGATGGTGGTACCTACAGGTGTTGCACATAGGTTGAGGACCAGCATAGGCTCTAGCCCCAGGCACTTGTGCCACAGGTGTATCCGCAGGTACAAGTTGTCTTTGGGGTTGTTTGGGTGCAGCCACAGCATAGTTACGCGCCGGTGTGAACTTGCGCTTCTTGTTGTTGTTATTGTAAGACGGTTCAGCTTGGGTCTCCTTAACAGCCTCGGTAGCCGTCTTCTCTACCTTCTTTGCACCCTTCACAGACATGGTGCCCGCTCGTATATGGTTCTCGGTGAGTTAAGCGGTGATAGTAATGGCTTCTTCCAGGGTTGCGGGTCGGCTACCCACCACAACATCTTGAATTTGGGATGGTACACCCTTAATGAACTTCTCGATGTTGCGGGGGACAGTGTCGACCATATGAGGCAGCAATATACTCAACTCATGATGCCTAGTTGAGTAGGTCAAATGATCACCATCGTTTTGCTTCAAATTCCAAAATTCCTCCTCCAACTTTTGGAGTTCGCTTCTCGGGCAGAACTTCGCGATAGCGATGTTCTTGAACTCTTCCCAAGTAAGTGCCAGAATAGCATCGGGCCCACTCTCTTCTCGCTATTCCACCAGGTGAGAGCCCTTTGTTGGAGCATGCTAGTGGCATAACGAACTTTGAGTGCCTCGGGACACTCACAATTGACGAAGGTTTTTTTCATGCTCTCGAACCACTCAAGAAGACCAGTGGCTCCTTCCTTGCCACTAAAACTAGTGGGCTTGCAAGAGCTAAAGTGCTTGAAGGTGCAAGTTTGATTGTTCCCGTGTTGATTGTTCCCGTTTTGGTTGTTGCTATTGTCTCCATGACCATTTCCATTGTTGCTAGCGTTGGTCATTAAGGTGCTATTAAGTTCAGCAACCATGGTCGGGATGACAACAGCCATTTGTCGAGCAATCATGGCGGCTAGCTTACGATCGGAACTTCCACACTTTCCATGATGACGAGACATGTTGGAATATACAAAATGAGTTAGATACGAGAATTGGAATGACAAGGATTATAGTTCAACAAGGATAAGGCAAAAGTTGTAAGGCACATGGAATGGTTCCATTTGGTAACGCATTACCATTTAGAAACGTTGACACGTCAAGGTAAGTTGACCCACTCGCCTTAGAAATTTGTGTATGTTGACCATAGTTTATCACTCATCCCAGAAATCCCAAGGTAAGCATAACTAGTCTCGTAGGATTTATGCGATATGCTTGCCTTAGCCCGAGGGCCTTTTGCCAGGAAATCCAGAATACAGGTGTCTATGTGTCACACAAATTTCTTAGGTTCATGAAATCAAAACCTTGATGAGATTTTACATAGATTAGACATAAGTCTAAGGATTCAAGTCATAAGCGTAAGTATACGATTCCACGTGTCGTCGAGAATAAGATTAAGAAGTTTCATTTGTCGGGGAGAGTCAAAGTGTCAAAGGTAAGTTTAGGGAGACGAGTAACAAAGTTTAAACAATTACAAGGCAAACCTATGCTAAGGCATCAAGTTGCACATAAGTAAGGTATATCATTATGTAGCATGTAACAATATATATATTTCCAAGAATATAAATATTATTCTATGAGGTTCATGCATAAGCTATAGTCTAGGTCACCATTTCTAATAACCTAAATCCCTATAGTTATGGGCTCTGATACCAATCTGTCACACCCCAACCTTGACGGCGGAATCGTCGAGATGTGAGGGTTAAGATTGTTCACAGCCACATAACGCTATATTAAATTGCAAATATTATTTTTATAAGTCTTAAAATGAAATACAATCATAAGTCTCAAACATGAAATAAGTTCAACATAACTCAAAACATAACATAACATTTTATTTATTCAACTAGGTCCAAGTCCTAGTTTTATTGCAAGCTTTAAAAGTCCACTTTAAACTTGGGGATTTCCTGAAACATGATAAAAATAAAGGTCAACTATAAATAGTTAGTGAGTTTCCAAGGTTTTCATACATAATATGATAAAGTTACATTAGCAATTCATGTCATAGGTCGTAAGTTAGTAAGGTTATAGAACACAAATCGTTACAACCAAACCTCGACTTGATTACAAGTATATAAGATTGGCTAAGTGTATTTGGTTCCCATGATGAACAAGCATACGTCATCAGGAGCCGGCAATACCTCGGCTTTAGCACCAAATAGGCTTGTCAGGCCCAAAGATCTAAGACGTCGCCAGGCTAGCAATAGTTAATGATTGTAAACAAACTATGTATCTCATATAATCACTTACAAAACACAAATAACCATGACAAAATATAAAGATGAATTGAAAGTGATTTACAAGTCTCAAATGTGTATAAGTGTATCATGTATAAGCAATCATGTTTCACCCCAAAATAGTGTAAAAAGATAAAAAGGGGCAAGGAAAACTCACATGTCAAATAAGTATATAATGAAGATCAATAAGAATAATATATATCGTTCCAAGATAAAACGTCACAAGGCACCTAAATATATAAATATTACAAGATTTAGGTTAATATAAGATTAACGAGTTAACGTGAACTAGGGTATTAGAATTTTGGGGATTTTTTATAAAGTTAATAAATTCTTATAAAAACACCATTTATGAAATTTATAAAATTTATTTTTAAGGAAATTGATCCTTTGTAAATAACTTGTGATTTTATTTATAAGATTATATCTAAATTCTATAATTATCATGATAAATCCTTAAACATAAGGTCTAATATTAACAAGGCAATGTCTTACTAGTGAACCAGGGCCGTGGCCTTGGTTCATTTTGGTTTCTAATTCATTTAAACACAACAAAAAGATTTCCCCCAAAACTTAAGAACCCTAGAATCATTTGATTCCAAATCGAAGTGTAATTCATGTAAATACTTGAAATCATGGGGCTTTTGTTCCCCATGTAAAACCGAGCATAAGCATGTGTTTAACTTACTTGATTCGTTCGGTATTCGATGCAGGATCGGGTTTCGTCACTTAACACTTGTAATTCTCTCAAACTCATTTATAATATCACTCAAACAAGATGAAGCAATGCCTTTAACAAGAGTTGATAATAATATAATAAGTAATCAAAGGAACAAGCAGAAGTATTTTTCAAGGTACTTGTATATATTACTTCTCAACTCAAGATTACAAGACACTTACAAGCATAGAACAAGAGTTAGAAAGAGAAACTATATATACTAGATCCTACAGCCGGTTATACTTGATACCAGCTAGAAACCTACGACTAAAGCATATACTACAATGCTATAGTTAAGGTATCTTAGATAAAGTATTATCTAAGATATGGTAGTCATGACATGTCCATGACTTACCTTTTGTCACCAACTAAAGATGGCAACTGTACTTAACATAAAAAGGTAAACAGTAGATTAAAGTATGGTCAACTACATGGCTTTTGAGAAAACGCCATGCAGTATCTCAGAGATTTGCAGCGGAGTGTCAGACAGACCATACTTATGTCTACTGGATAATAGAAGTGTCTTCCGAAGGTTAACTGGCTTCGGAAGAACAAGTTCTTCCGAAGCCACTTATACTTCGGAAGATGCTTCTATGCTTCCGAGGCTTTGAGGACTTCTTTATTCTTCGGAAGTTGACTTCAGAACTTTGTCTTTAAGTCTTGATCTTCGGAAGTATCTTCTTTGTCTTCGGAAGTTGGAGTTTTCCTCCGGAAGTGTATTTTACACTTAGACTTCGGAAGAGCTCCTTCTTCCTTCGGAAGTTCCACACTTGGCTTCGGAAGTCCTTTGTATGTTGTACTCAAAATCTTCTAAGTGACATAGTTTTGGTTGCAACAGCCTCTCTAGATCCAACAAACTCCCCCTAGGCTGATGCTACCAAAACTTCACTTATTTCTGCTTCTCAAAGCTTTCAGCACCAGGGACAAAATATATTTGTCTGTCTCTCTGTTCTTCCCGGAAGTAGTGCTGAGAAGTTTGTACAAGTCATTCGTGGATAGGAGATCCAGTCTATCACTTTGAATGACATGTACCCTTTGTTGTGACCCCCTGAAGAGAGTTAGTTGACGGAGTTGTAGTCATACTCCCATCTAACTATGGACTCAAGTTCAGGACCTTCAACCATTTGAAGAAAGGCTTTGCCTTTGGTTGCTGATCCTTTCCTTTCCTCCTCCTCTCTCAGTTTTAACTCTTCTTCGACCTTGCTTCTGGCAGTAAGCTCGGCCATATGAAGGCTGCCTAGATGATTTCTGATGTGGGCAGCTACATCGGAGTTTGAAGGGTTGGAGAATGGTTTCTCTGCTAACTCAGCAATATCAAATCTGCTTAAGTGTAGCAGAGATGAGGCATTCAGCCTGTTAATCTCACCATTCTCTCTCTCAACAACAAAGTTGTGAGAAGAGTCTTCGAACCTCCACTGGACTATCTTCTTTCTGGGTACAAGAGGTTGTCTTGGTACCCTATCTCCTTTCTTTGTATCCAGCAGAGTCACCAGCTTTCTCCTCAGCTTCTTTTCTTCTTCATTTAATGTATCAGAATTGAGGCCAAGGAGTTTTGCAGCTTGGTCCAAAGTTCCTCTGGGCAGATCAAGAAACTCATCTCTTGTGAGGGAACTTGAGGATCCATCAACATAAGTCAGGTTGACTGAATCCTCCTCACAGGAGATGTCGCTCAGAGTTGTGCAGTTGATGAGCTTAGTTTTGATCGCCTTGAATTCCTCCATAGAGAGATGTTTGGAAGGCTGGGGGATGGTTTGATTGGTTGTTGGGTAGGTTTAGGAGTTTGGGTTCTGGCTAAGGTTTTGGGTTGGATGATGGGTAGTTTAGGTGGTTGAGGTGAGGAGGTTGGTAGGTGTGATGGTGTAGGTTCAGGGTGAAAGGTTCAGGTTCAGTTTTGATTGGGAAGGGAAAGGGTATAGGTTCAGGTTGAGGTTGGGTTTGGATTTTGGGTTGAGAGGTTGCTTTGAAGGTCATCCCCTGTCCCCTTCTATACATCTCTTTTCTTCTCCCCGCACGAATGTCAGCCTTGATGTCACTGACATGTCGTTGGAGAGTCTTCTCAGACATTGGACCCACCTGCCTGCCAGAGAAGCCATGAGCTTTAAGATAATTCTTCATCCAAGCTTTCTCACCTATCTTCTTGGCGGCAGACAGTCCAGCTTCTTCTTCTTTCCTCTTCTTCTCCACCAGCTTCTCCCTTGCAGCTCTCTTTCTCTCCTTCTCCATTTGATCTTGCTCTTTGTTGAAGAGCCATAAGATCGTATCACTATTGTGTGGAGACAACTCCTCTTGAGAGAATCCTCTGGAGAGTAGGAAAGTGATCCTTTCTCTCCTGAGCTGCAGATCAGCTTCCCTTTCTTTTCTCAGCCTTTCTTCTTCCAAGGCCAACCTTGCAGCCTCTTCTTTTTGCTGTCTTTGCAGCAAGGTTGCCTTTTCAAGCTCTATCAGCTCCTCTAATGGTAGCAGGAGTACATCTTCCGAAGCAGCCCCTAGACTGACAAGTCTATCGATTACCTCCACCCTTCTTCGATTGTTGACTGCCTCCTGGTTGGCTGCAGCTGCTTTGGTACTTGCAGCTAACAGTTTCCCAGTTGGCAGTCTACCTTTCCTTCTAAGCTTCTCCAACCTTTCTTCTTCCTGAAGCTCTTCCGAAGTCATCTTCCTCTTGCCTTTTATGTCTTCGGAAGTGCTAGACTTTGGTGGTTCTTGGATAGAAGATCCAGGTTGGGTGGTGGAGGTAGGAGCTGGGGTCAATGCAGATGTTATAGCTAATGGTTGGCTGAGAAAGTCCTCCCTATTAACCTCAGATGCAAGTTCCAGAATTGCATCTGTGACTATTAGATCATCGGAAAGAGAAAATAGTCCTTCCGCAGCAGCAATCTCAGCTTCGGAAGTTTGTGCTTGTTCTTCCGAGGCTTTGAATTGTGCTTCGGAAGTCTGTGAAAACACACCTTCTGTCCCAACTGTTTCAGTTGCTGGGCCATCAGTCCTAGTTTCCCCTTCGAAATCAATCTCAGGTTCCACTTGGGCCTTAGGTTGACCAACTTCCTCAACAGTGGTAGGAGGTGCATTCAACCTCTGAAGCTCTTGAGCTCCAAAGTAAATCACAGACATATCTGGACTGGGCTGTTCTATCAGGGACTCTAAAAGGAACTTGTTGAAGAACCTATTTAGATCCTGAAGCATCCTTTGATCCACTTGAAAGACAACTGGAGGAGGCTCAGGGAAGATGGCAGCTTGTTGTCTTGAGCTCAAAGAAGTAAGAGCTTGACTGATGGTATCCTGTCTTTGGCTTTGTCTCTCAACATTCTCCCCTTTTTGGTAGCATCATCTTGAGAGGTAGATGAGCTAGAGGAAGAGGTCAAGGAGACCTGAACTGGTACATGCCTAACAGATCTCTCAATCTGTGTCTCAGCTAGTTTGGCCTTGAGACTTTCAATCTCAAGTTGCTGAGTGGCAGACCTATCCTCTAAAGTCTTAACCTTTGATTCAAGGTTTGAGACTTTAGAAAGTAGGTCTCTAATGGTGAGTTGCATACTTCCCTCATCTTCTTTTGAAGAATCACGGGGAGATGAGGTAACATACCTGGTATGTTCATCCTCACCACCAGATGTGGTTTCTTGGCACCCTGGTTTCCCTTGCACAATGATGTCTCTTTCAGAGGCATCAAAGGGCATGGTTGCCGTAGATTCAGTCTGACTGTCGTTACCACTGTCCTGAGGATCCATTGAGGCTCCTTCAGTAGTGGCAGCTGAATCTACATGAGTCCCCTCCACATCAGTGGGACTCACCTCAGTAGGGCTTTGCTGGTGTGGGCTAGAGACAAGAGGTTTCTCTAGGCTCTGTTGATCCTTAAGAGGGTGTAGTGGATCAACTTCATCGCCTTTGAGAGACATAGTCTCTTCACCAGCTCCGGTCAATAGGTCAGTGAAAGAAAAGGAATGAAGACCTAAGGACCCGGGACTTTGATCAATGTCAAAAGGCATTGAGCTGTCCCTTTGTGGCTGCTCAGGGGAGTATAGAGACTCACCCTGAGGGCTATCAGCTGGGGTTTTGGGCTCATGGGTCTGAGACTGAGGAGACTCAAGACCCATATTGAGGTCAATAGTGAAGGATTGGTGGACCTCTGGCTGAGTGGGAGCCCCTTGTTCCACTCTAGCCTTTTTGGTTTGAAGAGGAGGGGCTTGTTCAATCAGAGTAGATTGAACAAGGGTTCGTTTGGTACGTCTCTGGTAGGTGACAGTGATGGGAGGAGAAGGTAGATTTGGAATGGTGAGGGTAGTTGCTGGTGTGGGTTCATCACCTGTGGGGTGAACAGGGATGTCACCAGGAGCCATTGGCTCAATCATACCTGGAAGTAGTGCGGTATCCCTTCCAGTGTAGTTGGTAGACACTCTCTTCAAGACCTTGAAGATGGTCGGCCTCATTTGGGGAGCAGACAGAGCAGCTGCACAGACAAGCTTACCCTGATCTAGCTCGCAGTTGATTATGTGCTGGAGAAATCTGGGATACATAAAGAATGTGTCCCTTTGCAGATTTCCCATAAGGTTAGTCAGCACAAACCTTGAATAGTTGAAGCGGAGGCTTTGTACCAACCCGTGAACTAAGCACCCGAGTTCATAAGGGATTTGATCCCATCCCCCGGATTTGTTAGATAGACAGTGAAGAACCACATGCAGCAGGAACTTCCACTTGTAGGAGAAGTTGAATTTGTAGACCGTTGACCTGCTTACATCTCCACCGTATCCCATTTGGAGATAAGAACTATCTAACTCAGATTTGGGGAATTCCGTCGGTGCGCCTTCATCATGGAGCTCAAGATGCTCCCTGATGATCTGTTCAGTGATGACCAACTCTTGGCCACAAACACTTGACCTAATAGCACGAACCCCGTTTAGGGTTTCAATCCGACCATTTGCCCAAAATTCGGACATTTGGTTGGAGTAGATGGTAGGGTTTACGGTCAAGGCTGTGTAGTATGAAGATTGGGCTAAGAAAGAAATGATATCAGAGAAGTCATCATCCCTTGAAGAGTCAAGGAGTGCGACCTGGTTGTGCTGAGGGTTTAAGGCCATTTGAGAAAGATAGCAGTAGAAAAGTTCTGAGTAAGGTAAATTGGAGAAGAAGAAAGCTTTTAGGGCAGTGATTTTGTAAAAAGAGTGTAAGTGATTAACCGGAAGTATTTAAATGGGTGAAATGGCGGTTTAAAGGGTGGTTTGGATAAGATGATGTGAGGGTTCAGTGGATGATGTGACAAGGGCGGTAAGGTTAGACCATTTAAATAATCCGACATCATTAACAAAATCTTTACTTTTTACAGTGTGGGGCCCAAAAGATTTCCGTTACACAGTAAAATCTTTCTTCCGAGTATAAAGTATTTCCGAAGGTAATGTTCTTCCGAAGGCAAATGTACTTCCGAAGGTAAATTGCTTACTTCCGAGAGTACATGTTGCTTTCAGATGGAGTGTATTAAGTGCTTCGGAAGTAGATCTGAGGTGAACTCAATCGCTTCTTCCGAGACTTAACACTCTTCCGAGAAGAAAATTATCCTATGAGAAATTTGCTTCGGAAGTTATGCTAGATATCTTCCGAGGGCTAATTTCTCTTCGGAAGAACTTATACTTAGATAAATTTAGAAAAGATCTTTTGTAACAGGGCTTAGATTGTTTTGACATAAGACTTTACACATTTAAAAAGGTTTTCAATTAAGATTAACTAATCAACGTTTATCATCCCAATAGCTGTAATAGATATTTAAATCTTTGTTCATCAAATGCTTTGGTGAACAAATCAGCATATTGTTCATTTGAATCAACTTTGATTAATTTTATAAGATTTTTCTCATGAATATCTCTAATGAAATGATACCTGATATCAATGTGCTTTGTCTTAGAGTGCTTCACTGGATTTTCAGTGATGGATATAGCACTGTTGTTGTCAATGTGGATAGGAGTGCTCATGAAGTTGAATCCATAGTCAATCATCTGGTTTTGAATCCACAGCAGCTGAGCACAGCAACTTGCAGCAGCAATGTATTCAGCTTCAGCAGTTGATGTAGAGACACAGGATTGCTTTTTGCATTGCCATGAGATGATCCTTCCACCAAGAAATTGACATCCACCTGATGTTGATTTCTTGTTGATGTTGCAGCCACCATAATCACTATCAGAGTAACCATAGAGATTAAAATCACTATTTCTTGGATACCAGAGACCTAACTTAGGTGCTCCTTTGAGGTATCTGAGGATTCTCTTGACAGCAATTAGGTGAGACACCTTTGGAGCAGCCTGATATCTTGCACAGATGCAAGTTGCAAACATGATATCAGGTCTACTTGCTGTGAGATACATCAGAGAACCAATGATTGCTCTATACTGATGTTGATCAGTATCCTCCCCCTCAGAATCAGGGCATAAATCATGGTTTCTGGGTATGGGTGTCTTTGCTGCTTTACAATCCTTCATATCAAATCTCTCTAAGATATCATTGACATACTTAGATTGATTGATGAAGAACCCTTCCTTCAGTTGCTTTACCTGAATTCCAAGGAAAAAGTCCATTTTTCCATAGAACTCATCTCGAACTTCTTCTTCATAATGCTCTCAAAGTCTTTGCACATTTGGTCATTTGAGGAACCAAATATGATGTCATCAACATAGACTTGAACAAGCAAAATGTCTTTCCCAGACTTTCTAATGAAGAGAGTCTTATCAATGGTACCTCTAGTATAACCATTCTTCAGGAGAAATTGAGACAATGTCTCATACCACAGCCTAGGTGCTTGGTGCAGCCCATATAGAGCTTTATCCAACTTGCACACATAGTTTGGGTGTTGTGGGTCTTCAAATCCTGGAGGCTGGCATACGTAGACTTCCCTATCTATATCCCCATATAGAAAGGCACACTTGACATCAAGCTGGTAGACAGTGAAATTCTTGGATGCAGCATAAGCAAGGAAGATCCTAACTGCCTCAAGTCTTGCAACAGGTGCAAAGACATCAGTATAATCAATTCCTTCCTCTTGAGTGTATCCTTGAACCACCAGTCTTGCCTTGTTCTTGATAATCAAGCCTCTGTCATCTCTTTTGTTTCTGAATACCCATTTGGTGCCTATAGGTACTTGACCAGATGGTAGCGGACATAGGTTCCAAACCTTTTGTCTTTTGAATTGAAGCAGCTCCTCTTGCATTGATTCAACCCAGCTACTATCTTTCAAGGCATCTTCCACCTTCTTGGGTTCCATTTGGGATAAGAAGCATGAGTACAAGCAGACATTCCCATTATGAGTTTGTCCTCTTGTTCTCACACCCTCAGAGACTTCCCCTATGATGTTTTCAGCTGGATGAGTATTGTGAATTCTAAGTCTTGGAATCACCTCCAGTTGCAAAGATAAGTCCAAGTTGGACATATTTTGCTCAGGGCTTGAATACTTGGTCCAGCTGTTGTTTCAATCTCATTCAATGAGGACTGATTGAATGAAAGAGAAACATCATCATTTCTTTGCTGTGAAGCATCATTAACAGTTGCCTGTTCCTTCAAAATGCTGCTTCCATCAGCTTGGTGTTGTGCAGGATCACCTGAGGAGATTTGAAGATCATCAGGTGAATCCCTTGTTGAAGTTCCACTATTTCTTGAAATGGTTATGCTGTCAGATCTTTCAATAGTGGGAACTTGATTTGTTGTAGCTCTTGGAGAACTTGGAGCAGGTCTGGGAAGCTCAAACAGTTGATCTTCATCAGAATTGCTTTGAGCACCTGTTCCAGCTGAAACATTCTCACAAGATGGTTTAGAATAGTTTGGAAACAATTCTAAATCAAAGATATGATCAGGGCCATTCCCCCTAACACAAGGAGTGTGCTCATTAACTACAATGTTGGAGGATTCCTCAAATTGTTGGTTTTTAATATTATAAACCCTGTATGCTTTAGAATAGGAGGAATATCCAACAAAGATAGCATCATCTGACTTTTCAGCAAATTTTGCCAAATTGTCTTTTGTGTTAAGTATGGTACACCTGCTGCCAAAGGACCTTAGAAAGCCAATGAACGGTGGCCTCTTGTTCCATAACTCATAAGGGGTCTTTCCATGTGGCTTTACTACAAGAACTCTGTTCTGCACATAGCATGCAGTGCTGACTGCCTCTGCCCAGAATGTTAGAGGCAGCTTTGAATCAGCTAACATAGTCCGAGCAGCCTCAATAAGTGTCCTATTTCTCCTCTCAGCAACACCATTTTGTTGAGGAGTTCTAGGAGCACTGTATTGTCTGGCAATCCCTTTTGAGTTACAAAATGAGTCAAGAACAAAGTTCTTAAACTCAGTCCCTTGATCACTTCTAATTATTTTACCTTGTGATCAACTTGATTTTCTATTTTAAGAATAAAAGATTTTAAAGTTTCAGCAGTTTCATCTTTAGTTCTTAAAAAGAATACCCATGTAAATCTAGTAAAATCATCAACTACCACAAGGCAATATGATTTCCTTCCAATGCTCATTATACTTGTGGGACCAAATAGATCCATGTGCAATAAGTGTAATGGAGTAGTGATAGAGTTAACAACCTTGGATTTATGAGAAGACCTGTGTTGTTTCCCTTTCAGGCAAGCAACACAGTTATCTTTGCAGAAAAATTCCTTTTTAGGCAAACCATGTACCAAGTTATTTTTAGCCAATTTATTCATTGTCTTAAAATTGACATGACACATTCGTTTATGCCATAGTGTTGACTCATCACTATCAGCTTTGGAAAGAAAGCATGATACTTCTCCCATTGGGGAAGCATTGTTCATATCAAGCTTGTACATATCCCCTCTCCTGGGAGATCTAAGAAGCACCAATTCCTGAGGAATTGTCATCCCAGGTTTGAGGATGATGCACTCATGTTCTGTGAAAAGCATTTGATGCTTTTGATCACAGAATTGAGAAACACTTAACAGGTTGTGTTCAAGCTGTTTGACAAAATTAACTTTGTCAACCTTTAATTTTCCATTGGATATACTTCCTCTGCCAGAAATATATCCTCCGGCCTCACCTCCAAACTGGACAGGACCTCCATCATAATGTTGAAATTGTTGAAGGAGAGATCTGTCCCTGTCATGTGCCTGGAGCATCCACTATCTACAATCCAAATGTTGTTATTCTTGTCATATGGATGTCCCTGCACATAAGGTGAGATAATTAGTTTTGATTGGAAACCCAAGCCTTGTTGGTCTTGGGTTCTTCCAATGAGAGTGACATGATTGAACCAAAATTTATGCATGGGGGTTCAATAGATGTCTTTGAAGAAGAGGTTTGGGCTACAGCATCTTCCTTGATCTTCCATTCCATCCCTTGGTTGATCATAGAAGATGAGCTTGATGAAGCTTTTGTAGCTTGGCATTCTTCCGAAGCTTCTTTCTTTTCGGAAGAGACCTTCACCACCTTTTCTTCCGAAGCAGTCTTCTTCTGGGATGGTTTCAAGGGGACTCTTTTGTGAGTCTTTGCAGCTTTAACTTCCGAAGCCTTTTTCCTTTCGGAAGAAGAGTTTTCTTCCGAGAGAAGCCTTGCTTCGGAAACAAGCTTTCCCTTTTTCATCACTTGAACCATTTGATATGGTCCAAATGTGAAACCTTCCTGACTCCTTCTCTTTTAACATTATTTGCATAATGTGTGCTAGCAGGATTGTAGTAACAATCTTTAGCCATGTGGTTTTGCAGACCACACATTATGCATGCAATGTTAATTTTCTGGGAATGAGAGGGTTGCTGTTTCTTGTTCTTTTTCTCCTCATCAGCAACCTTTCCCTTTAACTTCTGATCCTTTGGTAGGATAGGAGTACTGGTACTGTACTCTTTCCTGAATCAGAAGGTCCAACCACCTGAAATCCTGCTGATATGAATACACCCTTTTGCTTTGGGTCTATCTTCAGTTTGGATTCAGCCACCTTCTTGGCAGTTTTTCTGGCTGCTTTAGCCCTGCTTCTTCTGGCTTTGGTGGTCAGGGTTTGATCATCATTGGCTGGGGAGGGCACAATTACCTGTTCCTTCCCTGTGATGGTCATGGTCTCCATAGTTGCATCATCTTTGACTCTTGAGAAGGTGGGTCAACAGATGGAACCTCTTGCTCTTCAGTACCACACCTTGGTTGTCTTACAGACTCATAAGAGTGTGGTGGAGCAATTTCATTGGTTCCCAACCCACTTTTGTTTTGATAACAAAGTTTGGAGTGAGAGGATGATGCAAGTATGGCTTGGAAGTTTTGCTCGGAAATAGCATACTTCCTGGCTTGAGCCTCAGCAGTGACAAGCTGGGCTTGAGCCTCAGTCAATTTGGATATTAAATCCTTGATTTGAGTCTTGTAGTTGGTGTGTTCATGTTTTAAGAGGGACACAGTTTTCTCTAACTCCTCAATTTTCTTTTGGTAGTCAGATTCAGCCCTTTTAAAGTCAGATTTTAACACATTTAAAGACTCAATATCAGATTTAATTTCCATATTGTAGTCCTGGTACAATTTAACCTTAGCAATACAAGCAGGGGTACAGAGATGTTCATATACCTTATTTTCATCTGTTCCTGCCATGAGTGCTTGAGCAGGAGTCACATCTTGAACCATAAAGCTCCAGTCAACTTCTTGAGCCATTGCTGCTGTTTCAGTTGACTTTCCGTTGGGCTTTGGTGTGGAAGGATGTGTGGAGGCCTGTGAGGTTCCCGGGTTGGACTTGGGAGCCTTGCATTCCCTTGCAAAATGGCCAAGCTGGTTACAGTTGTAACATTTAGCCTTGCTTTTGTCAAACCCAAACTTGCTAGTGATTGGGTTTTGAGGGAATTGCCTTCCAGTTCTCTTAAAGAACTTCTTCGCTCTGTAGGTTAGAAGAGCCATTTGTTGGACATGTCCACATACTCTATGTCATCTGGACTGAAGCACTCAAGATCATCAAAGCAGAATTGATGATCATTGGAGTGTCCACTCCCTGAGACAAACGCACAGCCCTCCTGAAAGGAGCTTTGCTGAGCTTGATGAGACCTTGGAGTCTCAGGGAATGTGATGTAAGGCCCAGATGAACAAGATGGCTGCTGGGTGTATGACAGGTACTGCTGAGACTGGGAGAACCTGAGCCTTCAGCAACCATTAAAGCGTTGCTAGCAGGAAGGCTCAAGGGTCTGCTTGCTTGGTGACCCTTCTTGCTTTCCATTTCCAAACGGTATCCATCAAGGATCCCATAGAGTTCGGTCATGGTGAGTGTGTTTAAATTCTCTGTTCTCTTGATGGAGACACAGTAGAAGTCCACTCATTGGGTAGAGCACTCATAAACTTTCTAGTAAGGTCTCTAAGTTCTTGAAGTGATTCCCACAGATTGGAGGGAAGAGATAAGATCCATATACCTGAAATATTGCTGGCTAAAAGTTTCTCCAGCAACATAGGTGAAGTTCTCAAACTGCTGCTTCAGTGAGTCCTTCTTTGAATCATTAGAGCTTGAGTACATTTGAGCAAGAGCATCAAAGAGTTCTTTGGCTGACTTACAATGCTCAAACCCCACCATGATGAGTTTGGGATTGCAGTCATAAGAACAGTCATAGCATTGCTGTCTATGTCAAGCTTCTTCCTGTCTTCATCGGAATAGTCTTCAACGGCCTTCTCGATCATGGCACCGTTTCCACCAGCAACTTTTGGCTTATACGGGCCATTAACGATGGACTGCCACATCTTGCTATCCTGGTATCTGATGAAGCCTTCCATTCTTCTGCTCCAAGACCTGAAGTTTTCAGGGTCGATGATGGGAGCTTTGGTCATCGTTCCCATTTCAACTTCAGATTTGATGAGGGCCATTTTGAGTGAGGTATAAGGAGGAGTGAAAAACTGGTTGATTAGGATGGTAAGATCTCACAATCAAGAGCCTAAAAAGCTCTGATACCAATTGCAGGATCGGGTTTGTCACTTAACACTTGTAATTCTCTCAAACTCACTTATAATATCACTCAAACAAGATGAAGCAATGCCTTTAACAAGAGTTGATAATAATATAATAAGTGATCAAAGGAACAAGTAGAAGTATTTTTCAAGGTACTTGTATATATTACTTCTCAACTCAAGATTACAAGACACTTACAAGCATAGAACAAGAGTTACAATGAGAAACTATATATACTAGATCCTACAGCCGGTTATACTTGATACCAGCTGGAAACCTACGACTAAAGCATATACTACAATGCTATAGTTAAGGTATCTTAGATAAAGTATTATCTAAGATATGGTAGTCATGACATGTCCATGACTTACCTTTTGTCACCAACTAAAGATGGCAACTGTACTTAACATAAAAAGGTAAACAGTAGATTAAAGTATGGTCAACTACATGGCTTTTGAGAAAACGCCATGCAGTATCTCAGAGATTTGCAGCGGAGTGTCAGACAGACCATACTTATGTTTACTGGATAATAGAAGTGTCTTCCGAAGGTTAACTGGCTTCGGAAGAACAAGTTCTTCCGAAGCCACTTATACTTCGGAAGATGCTTCTATGCTTCCGAGGCTTTGAGGACTTCTTTATTCTTCGGAAGTTGACTTCAGAACTTTGTCTTTAAGTCTTGATCTTCGGAAGTAGCTTCTTTGTCTTCGGAAGTTGGAGTTTTCCTTCGGAAGTGTATTTTACACTTAGACTTCGGAAGAGCTCCTTCTTCCTTCGGAAGTTCCACACTTGGCTTCGGAAGTCCTTTGTATGTTGTACTCAAAATCTTCTAAGTGACATAGTTTGGTTGCAACAGCCTCTCTAGATCCAACATTCGATGTTCACGTTATGAACCTAAGTTGCGACCGAGGAGAAACTGATTCAAGGTGCAATCGTCGATGAAAATCAAATTCCTTTTACAGTAAGCTTCTAGTGACTCTAACGATGAGAAGCCCTCTGTTAATTGCAAGTTAACAAGCTCGGGATGAGGTCTACGGGTGTTGCAGGTTGCGACTTCAAAGAGATAATCGAAGGGGATGTTGGTGTTGATTCCAGGTGAAATTGGTGATTGAATTCGATTAGAGTTAGATAAACGTACGCTTAGGTTAGTTAATTTAATGTTTAATTGCAGTTTAATGCTCGAACGTTGGATGATTAATTCTCGTCGGTTACTTGATCGATTACACTAAGAAACGGACACTTCATTGCTTTAATCGATGCTTTAACGGTTCGAATCATCATCTAGACAGATTTGGGAGCGGTTTTGGGTTACAAAAATGAGTGGTTTTTGGTGTTCTAGACTCGCCGGACTTCGGCCGGAGGGTGGTCGGAGTCCCGGCCGGAAATACGGGGTAAGGGCGGGTGGTTTGGTTTTTTTTTACACATTTACACAAATGGTCCCCCAAATTCGAATTTCTTTTATTTTATACCGAAACGTCAACTTAAAGTTTATAAATTGACATTAATACCCCTAAACTTTAATTACTTAAAGTTTTAAAACATTATTAAGTTTAGTAACAATTACAATTTACAATATTATTTTGTTATTATTATTACTATTACTAGTTATTATTTATTACTAATATTACTATTATTATTATTTTAATTATATTTTATTTAATGTTTAACATTATTAAACTTCAGATTAAAGAATTAAAGACATAATAAGCATAAGAGATCCATAAATTTCACAATTGGTCCTTACAAGAACTTAACATATTTTGATTTAACGAAAATACGAGATGTTACAACAGGCCACCAACACCACCCACCATCACCACCATAACTACTTTTACATTTCATTCGTTCGTTTTTTATACTTAACAAACAACACAAAGTAATGATTTATTTATTCCTAAAAGGTAACCAAACATGACAATGAAATGTAATGATTAATTTCATTTTCTCATATTTTTCATTCGCTCATTCATTTCATTCTTTCGTCCCTTCCATTACGCAATACCAAATAGACCCTTAGTCTCAGAGAACAACTATAACAACATGAAGATTTCAAAAGGCTAACACGGTGCACATTAGAAAAAAAAAACACTACAAACTTGTTATAGCATACACTACTCAACAAGCTAACCTTAAATGTTACAAGCGGCCAACCTTAAATGGCAGACCAACATTTTGAAAAACCTTGATCTCACCACCCAACCCTGCAGTCACAATCACCAACCCCCATGCCGTTGCTTGAATGGTCTCGTGACCATGGTTACCACCCGACCCAGGAGGCGGCCCAGAGTTAGGTGAAGTTGATGTTACTTCATTTTCATCTAACCTGCCCGATGAACCGATGGCTGAGCTGAATGACTCACATGATCCACCACTCAAGTCAGTATTTGCAAGGTGCTCTGTGCCCTCATCAATGTAATAATCTGTTGAGGGTTTACTTTTTAGGAAGTGGTGTTGATGATGGTTTACTATGGCCAATGTCATCAGGTGTAGGAGAAGAAGCGGTGGCCGTTGGTGGCATGGTGGTGGAGGACCTTATTGAGTGTCTTTTGGAGTGCATTGTTATTAGTGGTTGTTTAAGTTTGCTGCTTCCGGGCCATGGTGTTGCAACAGAAACGTCTTTACAAGTGAAGTGTTCGTAAGATGTGATGATTGGATATTTGTGTTTGCCTTTGGTTTCTTCATGCCTCCAGATGTATACTTGTGAATCTTCGCTAGCGCTTATAATGTATTTGCTGTCGGGACTATAAGCAGCTGAAAGTTGGCTGTTATTGTTCTTGTAACCTGTTCCAATTTGTCAATTTAATACTACAGTGAATACGTTGACTTTTTAGGTCAACTTCATTATATTTTTCTTGAAGTCAATGCTCCTATGATTTTGGTTTCATAAAGTTCTTTCACTTCTAGATGTCATTTCTCTGTATAGATTTTATTTACTTAACTAAATTGTTCTGAAATTCAGAGAACTACTATGTTAATTTTGATGTTGAAAATTATACCATTTGACATGAAAGTCAAATTATGCATACCTTTGAACTTTTGGACAAGTTTTGTTCCATCTAAGATCCTAACACGTGAATCTGCTGATGTCACAAGCACTTCAGATGGATTACATGTAGAAAACTTCAAGTTGAAATGATTTGTTAGCTTGACATAAAGAAATAATAAGACAAACACGCGTAAAAGTCACATTTGTACCTGAAAACCGGTTATCTTTTTAGGTTGTGGTTTTTTCTTAGTTTTCAATTCAACTTGTTCCTTAAACTCAAGCTTGTAATCTAGGATAAAAAGTAAACTAATTAAGAGGCGCATATGTAGTAATTTGCTGGACAGTAAATGTAGAAAAAACTCATACCAGCAGTGTTGTAAAACCGACAAATCCCTTTATTGGAACCAACAACTAGAACCTTAATTTGTACAAACACAAATCATTCAGTGATTTATAACATTATAAACAAGTAGTAGAGGCTTTTGATCGAAAGTACCTTGCCATCACTAGAATAGCCAATAGCAGTTACCATTTCGTGCAGATCGATCCAGTCCACAACATGTCCGTCTGGTATGTTCCATATTCTAACCTTAGCATCTAGCGAACCACTTATGAAATAGTCATCGTCCGCTGGATTAAACTGAACACAAGTCACTGTCACACGTATTAGTTACATGGTTAAAAACAATTGTCTTTTGACATCAACCAATAAAAGATAACATGTTCAACGGTTATGAATGTGCATACCGTAATCCGTATGAAAAAATTGCTTCAAACAACTTTTGGTTTTCAATATCCCATAGCCTTACTGTTTTGTCCATTGAAGATGAAAGCAATAGCTGTAGTAATTGGTAGTCAAAACATAAAAATATAAACTTTGTGTACCTGAATTGAAACTTCTGGTGGTCAAAATATTAAAAACTAAAACTTCATATTCACTCTTTTAAAATAATACTAAATATTAGATTTATGTGAGATTTTACCGAGTAAGTTCTGTGTTTCGTACTAACCCGAGATCTTGACCACGATAGGTCCAGGATTTCATCTGTATGACCCTCTAACGTGCAGAACGGCATCTCCGACAACCCGAAAACAGTTTCCGGCACGTGAACATACTCCGGAATACCTTTTTTTTTCTTCCCTTTCTTCTTCTTCTCCGGTGTAGCATTCGGCAAAGGCGGTCTACCATCCGGACCAGCTACCATAGCCATAGCGTGAACCGGAGTGCCACCCGAATCATCCCCACTCCGCATCGCCAACACATCGAATTCTAGCACTTCCCATACGTGAATAACTTTATCCTCACCAGCAGACGCAAGATACTGACCATCATGTGTAAATTTCATCACCCAAATTGAACCTTTGTGACCCTGAATCTCTTGACTCATATGCAATGCTGTGAACTCCTTGTATGGTTTCCCGTAAACCCGAGATTTCACCCATTGCGATGATGATCTTTTATCGTTATTGATCGCATGTGAACCAATGATAATTGATCCTAATTTGATGTTTTTGAACAATGCAGCCCCTTTTTTCTTGCTCTTTTTGAAGCTCTTGTGGAAGGAGTTGTCCGGAGTAAGTCTCCGATCACCGGAAACATTTCCAACGTCGTTAACCACCTTCTTCATCAGCTCCTTCACCCTCGTCGAGTGCCCGACGTTCTTCTCGAATTCCTCCATTGTTATCTGGTTTCCTGTTTCAGCATCACTCAATATGTTCCAACTTCCTTCGTTGTTACACTCATTAACAATGAATTTCTTCCCGTTATCCAAGTTTTTGATCAAGAGGATGCATTCCTTTTGGCTGATTGGCTTTGTGTCATCGTTGTCGATGTTGGTATTGTCTTTCGCTACAAAGATCGTTTTCTTTTGGCCTTTGCTTGGAGACGATAGACCGGTGAACGGAGTCGAGAAGCCGGAAAGCGTTCGGGTGAGGCGTTGTTTCGGTACCGACCCGATCATTTCGTCTTTCCTCATGTGAACTATACTTCCATGTGATCTGGAACGTGACAGTACCTCATGCGAGCCTGAAGAAAAAAACTTTTCAGGCTCGCATGAGAGCCTGCCATTTTGTTTCTGTTTTAAAACAAAAGTAGATGACAACTCTTTCTCCACCGGCTTACAAATGTTTGCTGGTGAAGAAATATCAACTTTTTTAGACGCTATTTGTGTCAAAGGAGCTCCGTTGGCGCTACCAAACACTGACAAATCTTTGCGGCTCCCCAATCCCATATTTTGGAGGAGCCGCTTCCGTCTGTCAGTGATTGATTCCGGGGCGGCCATCCACATGTCGTATTCGCTAGTCCGAAACTCCGAGAAGTCGGATGAATCCGTGGCGGATGAGAACGACATCCGGCTGTCGTCAAAGTCTTCATCAGATGATGAGGAATCAACGACAGATAGTCGTTGAGCGTCGAAAAAAAGGTCATCATCGTAGTCGAGGTCGCCTAATGCGTCCCAATTCATCGTCATGGTTCGCTGGACCTCCATTTTTACACATTCGTAATGCAACAAAGTTGCATTTTATGTGAAATTGGGTTGAATTGGGGGTTTGGTTTTGATGAGGGAAATTGGGTATTGAAAGAGATGAAATCAAGGGAGAATCCATGACATTACGTGATTACTTCTTGTCACGTTGAGACATGCAAACAATGATCATTTAAAAAATATAAAGTTATTCTCATAACTTAGTTTATAATTCAATAAAAAAGCTAATTAATAGTGACATAACGTTTTATACAAAATAAAATAATTGATTTGATATATGGTTTGCTAAGGAAAATTGACTAGTAATTAAAAATGTACAGATGAATTCTAAATTTCTGACCAGTTGAAGCAAGAGAAATTGATAAGAAATTAAGGACGTGATTACGCCTAGTTTACAAAACGAGACACATGTCAAATTAGATGTTATAAAGTTTTGAGAATTGTTAAAAGAATGGAAAAACAAGTATGAAGACTCAAGTAGATAGCTTGCTTTTATATGTGAGTTGATGACAATAATCAAATTCTGATTTTTGATATGTTATTGGTTAGTGTTTGATGACATGTAATCACAAAACCCTATAATCTCTTGGTGAGATGTGGATACATATTTGATGACAAGTAACCACAAAACTAATTAATAAAATAAGCTTAGTTGGTGAGACATTGAGAAATGCTTGGTGATAAGTAATACCAAAGCTAAACATGTTTAGTTGATTATTTGATGGAATTAAGATATGTATAAATGTTTAATGAATATCCTAAATATCTTCACTCAAAACCATGCATTAATGTGTTATGGTCTAATGTATGGTTTCAAGTTAATACGTGTAAATGTTACATAAGCATTGAGTGTTGGATCTAAGATTTTTTTTGTGTGTGGTTTTTTTTAATGTTCGGATTTCTAATAACTTGATATCATAATTTTTATGATGGGTCGGGCCAAGTCACATAATAAAAATATAATAACACAATATAATACAATGTCATTATAAAACTTATATAATATTATAAAGTCGTTGTATAGTTTGATGTTTGTTTTTAAAATACATCTTATTATCTCTATCTTTACTATTATATAATACAAAACACATGGGTATATTGATAATTTTTTATTTTTGTAAGACACCTAGAACAATATTTAAGCATATGATACAAGTATTTTATGCAAGTGTTCCTAAATTGTCACCATTTAATAAACTTATTCTAACTAATACATGAGTTAATGCATGATTAAATTCACTATATTAAGTATTACTTTATTTATAATAATTTAAATTAACATTATATTTATATTTTTACTATTTAAATTAAGTACTATATTATTAACTAAATACTATTTACCAAATATGTACATAGTTATAATAATAATAATAATAATAATAATAATAATAATAATAATAATAATAATAATAATAATAATAATAATAATAATAATAATAATAATAATAATAATAATATAATCAAGTATTTAAGTCTGGTCGGAAAAGAGACTCAGTAGCACCCGCGCATCACGCGAGTTAATTTATTATACATAACATATAAAGCAATAGTTAATATCCATATTATCTATATTATTTAAAAAAAATTTTTTCTAAAATATCAAAATAATAATTTTATCTTAACCTTAAGACACCTGTAGGGTTAATATGGTAATATTATGATGGATTTTAATTTAATATTTTTAAACCATATGAATCATTGAATTTAATAATTACAATAATAATAATAATAATAATAATAATAATAATAATAATAATAATAATAATAATAATAATAATAATAATATAAAGTAATTATAATAGTTTTTATAAAATAAAAACAATTTTAGTAATAAGTAATAATATGTAATAATATACAAGTCATCGAACTAAAAATATACAAGCTCTCAAAACTGTTTTAAGGTTTTGAATTTTATATTGTTTTTCTCTTATAATTATTAAAATATGATGGTTATAAAATCTAAATTTGTCATTATGATGTACTAAATTATATCAACGTTTCGACATGATAATTTTTTCTACAAAACAGATTTTTAAATATAAATTTTATTCATATCTACGGATTGAATTTTAATATACAAGTAATTAAAATCAAGTGTTATAAATTTTAACGACCCATAACAAAACACATGTTCACACACTAATAGTATCAAAAACTATAATTGATAAGTTTGAAGTTTCATTAAGTACATAATAATTGTCTTTCCTCCTATATCATCAAGAATCATACTCGGTAAATTGAAACCATTTAATCAAAACTAGAATTACAAATAAAAGAAGAATTACAAATGGAAGATTTGATGCCTCGATTTCTCAAACAATGTTCCACAAAATTATAAACCAAAGTATATGGTTGGATCCGTATTTTTCTTTCTTTAAAATCTCATTTGTTGATTAATCCACAACTTTAAGCTACACAATTTTATTCATTTAAGTCTTTGTATTTTATCAAAATATATAAATCCACAACAAAAGGCTTATTTTTTTCGAATAAGTTATTCATGAATGTTTTAAATGGTTTCTAGGTTTGTTTTTGAGTTGTTTTGGTTTTAGGACGTTCGTTATCTCAAGTAGTGGAAGTAGATGATGTTACAAGAGGTTCTAGGTAGACTGAATACGTGACGAGATATGAAGTGTATTCCGCAAGCTGAGATAGCAAAAATCATAAAAAAACAACCTAAAAATGAAACACACTTCCGCTACTTGAGACAGTAGAATGCCACTTTTTTCATAACTTCTACCACTCACCTAGCAGGAACACACTTCATATTTCGCCGTATCATCCACTTCCGCTACTTAAGATGACGGAAGTCCTAAAACCAAAAACAACCTAAAATAAACCTAGAAACCACTTCAACATTCAAAATAACCAAATCTTATATAGAAAACCTCTAATTATGTTTTTGAAAATTTTAAGTGTGTATTTTGGATTCTTGGATCATAGATAGTCAAAATTGAAGTCAAAATGACTTTCCCCAATAACGTTGAAGCACAGTATATAACATGAGGATTCTTTGGTTCATTTAACAAACCCCGCTGTCGTCAACCAGTGTGCAGCGATCGCATAGAGGAATTTCTCTCTCGATTAGATAGCAAATGTAAGGTTTTTACTCTTAATTTAGGGCTTTTAATTATAATCATCCGTATATCTTCCGATTAGATCATCGTCTTCTTTTTATTTCATTTAATCTCGTCGTTTGGATTGATAATGATCGTGTTCTGCATTTCCTTTACAACACATGCTCGCAATTGAATGTTTGTTTTGATTTTGAGATGGTTAAGCATTACGATCGCATAGCATGTTCGATTTGATTAAGGTATCATGTAAGATTTCATGATATGTGATGATTCTAGGGTTTTGGGTGTAAGTGGATTACCGATGTCTGTTCGTGTTCGATTAAATTAGGGTTCTGATTGTGATTTCCCTATATCTTCTGATGAGACTTTCAGCTTTTATCTCATTTAGTCACATTATTAGAGTAGAAATTGGGGATGGATTTAGGGTTTTGGAGTAAGTGTTGTAATTTTGGGATATATTAATAGGGTTTGAGATTAGGTGATCTAGGGAGTTTGTGCTGAAATTTTGATGATGATATCTTCTTATTAGCTGTTATGTATAGGGAACAGAGAGTAAGCATGATGACTTAGGTAATGATTCAACAAATTTGACTTGTACAAGGTTCTTGTGAGCAATGTAGCGCCAAGAGCGACATAAGATGTCACAACTTAAGTTGATATTATACACTCATGCTAATATTCTCTGTTCTAGTATGGAGTTGTAAAAAGCCAAAAGTTAAAGCATCTTGCTCAGTATAAATTTAGGTTTTGTTTTGTGTATGTTGACCTGGGTGTTTGGATGAAAGGGTTGGATTTAAGATGAATTTAAACAAAAGAACCCAAAGATTTTCATGAGGAGAAATTGCTGAACATGAATATGGCATGTTACATGTTTCTTTTTATTTGGGATGGAATGGCTTGTAGGCTGACAAAATAGTGATTTGTTGTAAAATCATTTGAACCTTTTTACCTATTTACTGTTTATAAGACCAAATAACCTATTGGCATGCACAATTTTAAAAAACATGGGAGCATGACGTGTAAAGCAATTCATGTTAATTCATAGATGACTACGTTGCATGCCACTAGTAGTAGGTCACAGATACGAGATTCTATTGGAATGCACAAAACGTCACTACCACCACACTTTTGTTACATGCTTAGAGCATCCACAAAGTGGCTCTCAAGGACAAAGGTTACATTGCCAAAGACAGCCGCCCTAGTGCTTCACCTTGTCATGAATAAAATGGGAGGCATGCGTCCTTGTAGAGGGACGGATACACTATGGCGTTCCACACTATGATGTTTAACAGCTGACTTGGCATGATGTCATATCTGTCCGTAGCACTACGATGATCGTCTAAAATTAGTACACGCATTGTAGCTACAATTTTTAAAAGCATTGTTCATGTTCGCAACTTCATTGCTCTGAATTTTGAAACCAGATGTTAATCAAACATATATGATCTCTAATTTAAAGTCAGTCTTTTATCTAGTATCATACAGGATTTCATCTTCAAATTTGCATTCATCCCTTTTCATGCAAATTTTTTACACTTATTATAAACTTTTAAAGGCTGTGATCAGTTTGATTAATTGTTGTCAATGACCTCTGATATATGTTATTCTGTGTTTTAAACAGATGTTTAATGATCAGGACCTTGGATTCTTTGCCAATTCTCTTGGCATCATTATACTCTTTCTGGTTATCGGTTATCATTTTGTGATGGCTGATGTCAAGTATGAAGGCAATTGATAGTAGTTGTTTTATATAGCACCTGAAAATGCGATTGAATCAGATAACCTTTTATGGTGATTATGTTTTGATGTGTAATGCAATATGCATGGATTTAGTTGTTTTAATCTTCTTTCAGATAGACCTTGAGAAACTGCATACTATGAGTTAAGTTGAAGGTACCTTGTTTATATTGCATTATTGCATATGCATCTATGAAACACATATTTAGGCTTGATTATGATAACCATATAATGGTTACATTCTCACTTGTGCATTGTATGTTCCGTGTTATCATTTTTATTAGATCTACATGCATGTGTGTTGCATTAAAAAAGAGTGGAGAGGTATAATTTGTTACTTGAAGTTGAAGGTGACATTAACCAAGAATTAAGGAACTAGGGTATGAATATTTAGACACCCCAAATTTCTATAAATGTCATATAGCCCCATACCCGTCGAGGGGGGGGGGGGGGTCATATAGCCTTATACGGGGCGTATAACCCTTCTGACAACCCCGTGTATTTTTTTTCGTTGTCAGTGTCAAAATTTGTTATACGTGTCGTATAGCCCAATACGTGTCGTATAGGTGTATAGGGTTATATGGGGCGAATAACCCTCTGACAGCCCCCTGAATTTTCCCCGGTTTCAGTGTATTCGACCCCATACGCTGCGCATGAACCCATACGCTGTGTATAGACGGGTGTTGATTTATCCAAGTGTGTGTCTCTATATTAGGAGCCAAAAACCATGCCAATTTAACTGGTTATCAATTTTTTAACAGCTATTCTAGATTTTCTAGGGTATGTCATAACATACATCATTACATCCTACTATATTCAAACTTCCATCCTAATATGAGGCACGGCGGCATGCTACTTAATCACTAAAATGTAGTTGAATGATGGTCCACATAAGTGTGATGGTCCTCGTAAGTTATTTTTTAGAAAATTTAGAATTTTTTCGAAACACTAAAGAAGTATAAACATTGAATTTTCATATACCAGTTTAAGTTACATTGTTCTCTTTTACTATTTTAGTTATCATATAAATATTTTTTCATGAAAGTTGTATTTTTTTTCTCTTTTATTCATTTACCATGCCATTCTTGACCCATACATGACGACCATCAATCTCAACCAACATGTCACTATGACCACCGTTGACCGCTAACCCATATTAACCAGCATTACTACCCTGATGAACACAAGAACTACATAATGTTTTAAACAAACACCTTGATGAACGCAAGAAAACTATAACCATAGCAGATTTGGAAGGAGAAGTACATATAGAATTCCAACACTAATGACTCATTCCCAAAGGATAAGAAAAGAAGTAATGAAGTCATGGGGCATGGGGGTGCGGTGGGAAACGATCACTAGTCAAGAAGCAGGTGGTGCAAGAGGCAAATGGCTTGCCCGTGCTAAGACGAGGTGGGTGGCAAATATATGAGAAAAGCGAAGCTATTTAACTTCTCATGAGGCCATTATTACATCTCATTAAACTTTTTAGGGGTTAACTTTTTACGTATTCTTTTGACAAACAAATAAAGTAATATGACCATACGGTCATATAGATGTAATATTGGCCGTATACATGACAAAAAAGGATTATTGTGTTATATGGTTTGTTTGGCCTTTGTCAGTGATGTCACATTAGTTGATTCTATGTCAAACACTATCATATATAGGATACGACACATATAACATTATAACTTGTATGATTAGTCAACATAAGACTCACACAACCAAACATGACATCTTATACGACCTGAATGACTCATAATATTAGTAGTGTTAGGTTAGTGGGTTGCTGATGCACGTATAATCCTTCACCATAATTTAACAATAACAATTCTAATGACAAATGGCTAAAGCACCGTCTAATATTGTCAAAAAAGGGAAGCATAAAGCCTAAATCAATACCGTTAATAATTTGTAAGCACAGAATAAGCACATGTATCAAAAGGAATTTAACGACATGCTTGAGATACAAAAGGAAGGATAAACATGGCAAAGGGCAATGGATTAGAGAAACAGAGATAATCAGCAGAAGCCATTAGTCTTTTATCAGGTATACTTAATACTCTCCACTAAAGTTAAAAATTAAAAATATTATTATATTACCCCTCCAAGTTTTACATAAGGACCTGGAGTAAAATTCCATAGACACAATTTCAAACACAACAACAAGACCATGCTTTTGTTATGTGATCAATTCTTAGAAAGGAACCTTGGTGAAGACCTTACTCTTTGCTTGTTCAAATCAAGGGATTTCTTCTTAGAACCATAACTCCTTTCACCATTGCTTGCCACATTCCCTGCCATACATGACACTATTAATATCAATAAAAAACAAGTTAATAATGCATTTCTATCTACACGAAGTGCCTTGAAAGTGACTATAGGAGATAAAATAATCAGAAACACATAATCAGCTATAACAAAACACCCACAATAGATGGTTTCAAAGTAGTTACAGTGTTTAGCGACTAAGATTGTTTATGGATTTGGCAGACTTGACATGCAGCAATGCTGAAAATAAGAACACAAAATGCATCAACAAGAATTCTCCACATACCTCCCGAATCTTGGGTTGCACATGCAACACCAGAATTATTCCTTTTTTTGTTGTTATGCTGCTGAGTTGGAAGTTTATCAACAACACTTGACTCTTTTGTGATTTCTGTTTTTGTATCTGCAGGCTCGTGGTTAAGTGCTGAACGGGTAAACCTCTTTTTAGTTACAGGACTTGGTTTCTTGCTACTTTCGTTATTATCATCAGGAATGCCATTGGCTTTCTGGATTTTTGCGCGAGTCAACCTGGTTTCTATTATAGGGTTCATCTTATCTTGTCTCGGTTTTCCAACATTTGTACTAACATCTTTGCCTTCTGCTTTAATGTTGGCTGATGAGTTACTTTTAGAGAAAAGAGACTTCTTTATAGTGCTGTTTTGTTTTGGAGAAACTTCTGTTTCCATGGGTATTTCCATAGTTTTGGAGAGATCGTTAATCCCAGTGGACATCAAAGAAGCAAGAGCTGCACGCGCAGCAAGAGGATTGAGAGGGGACCTGTTGTTGGGAACTTGTATTTCTGGCTCTTTTATGTTTGGTATAGAGATGTCTATTTCTTTTACTTGTTCATTAGTATTATTAACTGCATCAACAAACCTCATGATAGTATAAAATAAACAGTTAAAAACAAACAGATTAACTCTAAGCATGCTGTTGGTTATGGAGTTTACCTTCCAGCCCCAAAATCTCATCTCTAATTCTTTTCTTGGAACCATGAACTGAGTTTTTGATTCCTTCTATTTGTTTCTCTAACATAACTTGTAGATCCATATCAAAATCACTGACAACATTAAGCGGTGGAGACGAACATGAGAAACTTGCATTATTCACTTCAACTGCATCTATGAATGCTGAAATTGTTGGATTATTAGTGATGCTTTTGTTTGCTAATCTCATTACTGAACTTGAAGGAACTTTTATACTTTCACCATTCGGATCTTGATGAAGCCATTTAATCATGAAACTACATCTACAGCTTGTCCTTTTTGAATGTCTTACCCTTAGCACCTGTTAACTTGTAGATAGTTAGAATATAGATGATATCAATCTTTAAGAAAAATGAATATTAAGTGCAAGAAAATATACCTTTTCTACCTCTGCATCGAAGAAGCCATTCTCAGATTGTGAGTTCTGACTAACAACAACATGATCACCTGGTTGGATGTGAGTGCAGTCATCATCTTGAAGAGGAATAGAACGGACACGAATATGAATCATTGCTTCTTTTTCACTCTCCAATATGTCTTCAGAATCATCGTTTTCGTATTTTACAACAAGACCAGCACCATTTGGGCTGAAAGTAAGAGATATCACATCATCACAATCATGTTATAAAGAAATGATGAAATAACCTTTTGTATGGAGGTATCATGACTATGAAGAATGAGCAAACCATGTTGCCTCTTCTTTTTTCCTTTTTAAGAATGGAAACCTAACTAATAGGAACGGAACTTATATTTTGTTTATTTATTATCTTGATTGTACATGATTAGTATTATTATTTGCTATTTGCTATGTGTATATTATGTTTTACCTTTTACTTTAAAACACATCTTAACACAAAATACAAATTGATAATAAATACATAAGGTTCCTAATTTCATGTTTACAACTACCAATACTGAATTGGTATTTAATATAAATGTAATCATACAGTTGTCAAGTCATTCACCAATAAAGTAACAGAAAACAAGTATGGGTAGATCTCCTGCCCGATATGGTTAAGTAATGGTGTTCAATGCTGTCATGGGAATCAGATTACATAACACAGTGACTAAAGGCGCTTTATCTTATTCTGTTTTCACTCTACATACCCAACATCGCTGTTTTAGTTGTTGCATGGAGGTAATAATATTCATCCGATTATAGTTTTATCACTTCCAGAGTTCCAGTTGGGTATTAATGATTTCTGACTGATTTGTTAAACGTTTTTGAATGTTTGTCCCCAAAAATATATATGTGTAGGTTTCATGACGATAGCATGCATCAGAACATAGATCACAGTATGCTTCATTCATGGACCCAATTGCAAAGATGGGTGATGAGTATTTTGAGCATAAGGCACCAAATGTGGCACTATATCAAAGGTTTTATAAATGTTCAGTAAGTTTATGGTCAACCCTTAGATCAATTAAGCTCATGGTGCCCAAATATCGAATGGTGTTCGGGGATTGCTTAACAAGGAAAGTGTTTGAACAAACTAAGACCATTAGTAATGGGCATGATCCACACTTTTACTTAAAATACCTCAGAAATAGGATTTGCCTATGAATCATTGAAGATTAACAAGGCTTAAATATAGCGTCAAACAAGCCACCACAACGAGACATCAAAACTCAATAACTTAATCATATCTCAATTTGGATGGACTTCTGATTTCACTCGATTAAACTCAATGTATGAACCCTAAGGGCCATAATCCTGTGAGTAAAATAAACTATCTTCCTATCCACCTGCAAGTGTAAATCCAAAAGCAACTATTCTCCAACAAACTTTCCTAATCTATGCATCGAACATCAATTTCATCAGCAGAATTCCATATCCCCACTGATCGTACCGATTCACAACATCAAAATCACACTCGAGCTACAAGCATCAAACAAACATTCAAGCTAGAAACACGCATCATAAATCGATCAACGAGACACAATAGCTACAAATTACGAAATCACAATCATCGGTTACTGTTTCAAACATCTCAAGTTCCCCAAATACTAATCAAAACCAAACATCAGCAGGATCAAGCACATTGGATTGAAATGAGGAAAAAACTGACCTGAAGTACACTTGGCAAGGGTGCCATGAGTAATCATGTTTTCTCATGGCTTCAAGTTGCAGGTGGACGTCATCGGTGGCGATAACATCGGGATTCTTCATCATTGTTGAATCAAATTGTCACAGGTTAATCGGAAGTAGCTTTGAGTGGGGTGTTGTTACAGTGGGAAAGGTATGGTTAATAATTCAGACTACTTTTTTTAGGTTACATACCACTTGTAGAGTTGTAGGTGTGGAATTCCATTTCTTCATATAAAATTACATACCCATGAAATAATTACAACTTCATATAAAATTAGAAGAATTATATAAGTCACACTTCCAAGTTCTCTCATGTTTCATTTTTTGTTTATGAATTTAGAGTCGTTGATTTATTTTTGAAGATTATGATTTATTTAACACCAATGAAAAGCTCAAATATACTTTGCCATTTTAATAGCAAATGCACACATCTTCTATAATATAATCTTAATCCACTTATTTTCGGCAAAGACTTCATCAACAAGTAAGCTTTGTTACGAGCTAGGAAGTATGAAGCGCACACGTGTTTACGACTAGTTTGACCTTTTGTTTTTCGGCTTTGGCAAACAAATTGTACGAAGGGGGCAACACCCGTAGGGTTTTGTATAAATATACCAGCTGATATATTTATTTTTGAGAAAATTGCAAACATAAATAGTCTTGTGGTTTGATCAATCATAAGTTTGATCCTTAGATTTTAAAAATTGTAAATTTAATCAAAACATTTAGAAGTGTGTTGCAAATTTGGTCCTCACCGTTAGTGCCCGTTAGTTTTTAACGATCTGGGTACTAGATATTGTAATAAGATCAAACCATATGGACTAATTGGGTAATTTGTTCTATAAATAAAAAAAACTGAAAATAAAATAAAATCTAAAAGAAATTAAAATCAAACATAAGAAATTCATATAAACATCAATAATAAAATTCAAGAATTTTTTAAAAATAAAATAAAGGTTAAAAAATCAAATCAAATTCAAAACTAAATTGAAGTAAAAATAGAACGCATGTAAAAAGAGAAAACAAGAAGTATTGAAAAAAAGTATGCGATTAAAGTAAAAAATTAAATAAAAACCAAGCAAAAATTAAAAATACAACCGAATAAACAATTATAAAATTCAAAATAAAATTTGAAAAATCATATTAAAGTTAAAAAAAACAGTTCGATTTTATTTTTCGTTTTTTGGATTTATACTTTCAAAAGGTTTTTGGATTCTTTGATTTAAACATGGCATATGAATTTCATCAAAAATAATAATAAAAAGTAAGCATACTTCTCATTTTCTTATTTTCTATTTTTATATGCATTTTATTGTTACTTTTATTTACTTTTAAATTTGGTTTGATTTTTAACATATTCTATTTTTTAATGTTTATTTAATTTCTTTATTAAAATTTATTTGAATCTTTTAAATTTTAATTTTAATTTTTTAATTTTAATTTTTTAATTTTAATTTGATTTTTTTTTTTTTTTTATTTTTGGAGAAAATCGCACAATTTGGTCCCTATGGTTTGACCATACTGCATATTTAGTCCCCCGATCGTTAAAACTAACGGACACTTAGGTAGGGACTAAATTTGAAACAAACTTTCAAATGTTTGAACTAAATTTGTAATTTTTAAAATCTGGGGACCAAACTTGTAATATGATCAAATCACATGGACTATTTTTGTATTTTTCTCTTTATTTTTATACTCTAGTTACCTGTTATGTCTGCTTAAAGCCAAGTATTTTGGTTTTTATGACCTTTGCAAAATAATTTAGGTTATGAATGAAAAAAAACAAAATTCAAAATTCAGATAAGAGTTTGTTAGCAAATGTTTACAAAAACCGAAACAATCTAAGCCCAAAACCATTCAAACCTAAAAAGAATTCAAGCTCAAAACCTAAAACAAAAAAGGTAACCCTATTCGTGAAACCAGAAACTAATAATCGAAAACCAAAACCCATAGGTTTTCTTTAACCGAAAAATCAACAATTTAGTTTTGGCTCGGATAGAGCCCAAAACCGATACTTATACGTCCTGTATTTACATCTACTCTTAAATTAACAAATGTTAGAATCATACAAGATGACAAAAGTTTATTAGCTACATATAAACTATGAAAATCAAGTTTATAAACGTTTCAAATTATAATAAATTTTAATTCAAGTATATGTGAAATATGTAACGTACAAATGAGCAAAATGTTACTTTGAAAAAAAAATTAAGTTTACTCGGTCCTTGCTTTAGTTCTCGTTTTACGTACTCTCAGGGTGGAACGTTTTACAATCTTATTGTGGGTAGCATTTATCTTACACTCAATATCACAAAAGAAGGCTTTAACAAAAAGTTTAGGGTCTCAAAACAGAAAATTAATATTTTAATTAATCTAAAAAAAAATACAAAGGCAACTAGAAAAAAGTAATCTAGAAACTTATATCTTTGATTGCTGTAAAAGCAAACCTGTATTGTATACTATAAGTTTCGGTGTGATTACGTCAGTCATCAAGGGTTGTGCAAAGATGAACCAGTTTTTGGAGTCGGTGAATTCCTTCTTCTCCGGCGGAGATCAGCTTCCATGGTGCTCTCGCGACGTCGTTGCGGTAATAATTCATCGATTCTCACTCTTTGATTCGGTTATTTGATTCATTATCGCCATGATGATTCTCACGTGTGTCTGCTAGTAGATGATGATTCTGTTGAAACGCATACAGAATGCTACGTGCCCTAATGTATTCCTTCAATTCTATAAAGACCTTAGGTAGCGAGAATTGAGTTAAGTTTAGAGACAGCGTTTGATTATGCTTTGCCACTATCTAATTTTTGGAGTAACACTCGCTTTTAAGGTTTTAATTGTTTTTAGGTTGATTAGCAGATATCTGTGACCAATTAGAGTGGATTGATTCGATTCTGAAACCTTACTGACCAATTTTTACATGTATGTTTACTTTCTGTATATTGAAGGTTTTGGGATCTTCTATAGGGTTTTAAAATTTTAATGTGGTTTTCTTTGATTACTGAACCAGATAGTATCAATAGCATTGCTGATTGCTCCCTGAGGTCTTGCTCCCATCTTCTGATAATAAAGTTTCATATAATCATATCCAGCCCATTAAACCTCTAAATTCGATAGGAGTATACGGATAAATTGGTTGGGTATATACATAATTGGCAGGATAGTAATGATTCTGTCTGCATATAAGAACATAATATTGATTTCAGGTTATGGATTCATCTTGGATCTTGTTGTTCTTTCTTTCTGTATGATAGTTTTTCTGGTATGGCTAACTCACACACCCTCTAATCTACAACAATGTCCACGATGGGACTAGAACCATGAACCATTTAGGGAAGTACGTCTTTACTACACACTTTCTGTTAGGCTACAAGCCCTTTGGTGTATGATGGTTAGTTTGTTTGCTGAAGTTTTTGTGTAATATTTGTTTGTTTTATGTGCTAATGTTGAATTTCTTCATATTCTCCAACAAATGACCTCACTATTAACTGAGATTTGCAGCTGTCCTAGTTCCTTTATCTGTTCTCAGAATCGTACCTCTAAATTTGTAATTCCAAGCATAGATTATCAAATTTGAAGTTGATATGGATGTTGTATCTTTATAAGTACAACTAAGTATTCCAGTAATATATTTATTACAGTTCAATATAATAGTTATTGGTAATCTTCATGCAAATGACCCTTGATAATTTTGAAGGTTGGTTTCTTTTAATTTGATCTAAAAATCACCTTTTGATATTTTTGACATGAAGTAAATTTATCTGATGACTGATCCAGATGTTAACATAGTATTATTTCAAATTGGTATATTTCGTTGTAAAATTTACAAATCAAGCAAAGCATTCAGATGAAATCGTAAACTACCATTCTAGTGCTTTGCCATTTCATTCAACCCAACCACACAAAGCACTAGCTTTCTGCCATCAGTATTAGGTAGTTTTAATTGATATATCAGTTTATTGTCTTGGTTTGCTTTTTCAATAAGTCGCTTAATTAAGTGTAATATGGAACAGGGTTGTGAGAAAGAAGTTGCTGAGGCTGCAAATGATGCTTCTGATGAGGCAAAGAGTGAGAGCATCATGCGTTTATCTTGGGCATTGGTTCACTCTAGGCAACAAGAAGACGTGCAACGTGGAATAGCTATGCTTGAAGGTAATAATAATATAGATTAGTGTATATGATAAGTTTGTGTTTCCATTTTTGCTGTATTCTTTAAGATTCTCCTAGTTTGAGCCACTTTATGATTCAACTCTGTCATCCTTGATCATGCCTTGACCAAGATTTTTGTTTTCCATTTAGTGTTTCTGATATACTTAAGCTGATTATGTGTTCTTTTATCAGAAGTTTGAGCATTCCTTTTGAATGTCAACCCATACATGTAAGTTGAAATTCTAAAAACTAATTAAGCTTGTATCTGCAGCTTCATTAGTCAACACCAACAGCCCGTTGCAAAAGAGAGAGAAACTATATCTACTGGCTGTTGGATACTACCGAAGTGGTGACTTTCCAAAGAGTAGGATGCTTCTTGAACAAGCGTTAGAGGTTTATATCTCTTTCTTTGGCCATGAGTCTTCGAAGGCTTTTAGTCTTAGTTTTTGTTTATAATTTTGATCTTTTACTATTGACTTTAACACACTTAAAGGTGTTAAACAAGAAAGGTACAAGCTGCCACAGCAGAATTTCTCGCAAAAGCTAATAATTGTAGATGGAATTGAGTAGAACCTGTGTACTATGTAGCTCCTTTTTATTAAATTTAACAACCAGTTTTATCAAGTAAATTTTTGAAATATGTCTATCATAGCATTTATTTTAAATCAAACAAAATTTAACTTATAAATATTTAGAATTACCAACCATAAATTATTTGTTACCTTGAGATAAGTACTCTTTACAAAGTGCATTATTGTTTTCAGCTTTTAAATCTACATTACTCTTGATTTGTATATTCGATGGTGTGGCTTATAGATTGCACCAGATTGGAGGCAAGCTTTGTCACTTAAGAAGGCGATAGAAGATCGGATTACAAAAGGTCCGTCCTCATTTTGTTTTCTATGGATACTATTGTGTCATCAGGTCAAAGTTTGATCATAAATATACCATTATAATCATTTTCCAGATGGTGTGATTGGGATCGGTATTACTGCTACTGCTGTTGGACTTATAGCTGGTGGGATTGCTGCAGCTTTGATCCGGAGGAATTAACTCTCTGTCATGACTACATTAATAATAACATGATCCTTTACAAGTTTCACAGCTTTGATTTAGTATTTGTTGCTTGGTAGAATGTACTTACCTTGTTTTATAATAATGCACTACAGTACATAATATACCCGTTCGCTTACAAATGTTAAGATTGCTTCATTTTAGGTATGGAATCATCTTCTGTGATTGAATTTTACTTGTGTGATGTGAAATTTATTTTATTGATTAACGTGTATTTAGACTTGAATTTGAATTGGTAGTAAGTTTATATGAGGTCCAAGTGCAATCCTTCTGCAGCCTGTTTCAAGTAAGTAATAAGTGTGAGTTTTTGGTTAATATGCCAGAGAGAAGTACACTTGAATTTGAATTGGTAGTAAGTTTATATATGTGCCTTTCAAGATGGAAGTTATCCTATAGATCCTACGTGTATAAAATGAGTGTCCTCTTATGTTCTTTATTAAAGTTGCAATATTATGATGAATGTAACAATTTGTTTTTTGTTTACAAAATCATATAGCACAATGTTACATTTAGACTCTGTAATCTGTAAAATGAATTTTGCTTTTATTACCAAGCACAATCCACTAGCATAATCCTTTGATTTCACTTGTAGGTTTTCTTAACTTGTTAAAAAACTTCATTATGAGTGAAATCAAGTTTAAATACATGATGATTCTGCTACTACCATTGCTCTAGTAACAAAAGTAAATGTTTGGTATGTAATTAGTTAAGTTATAAGTGTTAGTTATTATCGACCAATATTAGAATCCAGTTTTCCAAACTAAAATTACAATTAAAACAATTTTCATTAACCAAATAACACCATAAAAATTACCAATATTGAAACAAAACTTACGGTTTTTATAGTTTAAAACACAGAATCACAAGACAAACGAAACAAAAACCTACAAAAAAACGGTTTATTTCCTGATTTAAACCAATAATAATATTCCTCATCCCACGTCCCTTAAAGCCCTTTCACGTTCCACATACTCCACGTTTCCAACCGTTACAAACACCTTCATCCTCATATCTTCACTCATCATCTCCATCACCATGCAAAACCACCATGACAGAATTCAAGAAATGGAGGGAAAAAGGCAAAATTCTACGATCAATCATTCATGCTACACTACTCACCAACAACAAACTCAAACTCAAACTCAAATTCAACTTCAAACTCAATTCCTTTGCTGCAGATGATCGTAAGGTTCACAACAACATTGGTACTGATCACGTGTGCATGAAAGAGATTGAAGGTGTTAAAACGATGTCGACGTCTGTGTTTTGTAAAGCGGGTTTGATTCCGTCGTTGGTTAGGGTCCCTAGCAGAGGGTTGAAGAAGATCGGCCGAGTGGTTTCGATGCGTAAACATGAGGAAGAAGGTGGTGGGAGTTTGGAGCTGTGTAAGAAGAGGATAATAATGGGGAAGAAGTGCAGACCGTTGAATGTATCGGGTGCTCTTCGGTATGATAAGAATGGTGTTTTGGTACCTGAGGATTTGCTACTTTCTCCATCGAATCATTTAGGTTGATTTAGTGTTTTTAGCATAAGTTGAGCTACTTTGATTTTGTATATGTTGATTGATACAATGCGTTAACGTTTTGTTATGATATTACGTATGAAGTACCGCCTAAACAACCTATAAAACGACAGTATTTTCGGTTTCTTGTATATAGTGTTGTAAGTGAACTGAACGAATACGAAGATCACTATGTTTGTATTTGTTTAGTCAGAAAATAAGTTTACTTGGTTTTGGTTATGTTTGATCCTTTGATTGTTAATATATATGCGTGATAATTTGGTGAGACAAGAATGTGAGCCTAGGGTTTCTGATTAGTTGAAACGAGCCTATAGCTTTAAAAGTTAATTTATTTTGATGAATAGCAAATAAACTAACAGAAACAAACTTTAAACTAAATTTGTGTTGAAATGTAATATTTCAATCCATATGTCTAACTCTGTAATAAGTTGAAAGTCAACTTACAGTCTAATATCAAGATCGAATTTCATTTTTTTTAATTATACTAAAAATTATTATTTTTTCTTTATTTTTTTCAGTCAATAATAGTTTTTTTATACATGTATCATTATATTTTCTCTTTTATTCACTTTCAACCGTTTTTTAAAATATTAAAAAAATTTATAAAAGTTATATCATGTTTTCTAAAAGGTACGACGTACCCATAGTCTTCACTACCTAATTTCAATGGCTTCTTCTTCATCTGAATCATCTTCAACTTGTCACACAAGGTACGACGTATTTCTCAGTTTCAGAGGTGAAGACACTCGTAACACTTTCACCGATCATCTATACAACGCCTTAATGCGAGCAGGCCTTCGCACCTTCAGAGACGATGACGAAATCGAGAGAGGTGAAGAGATCAAGCCCGAGCTCAAACGAGCAATCACCGAATCTAGGGCTTCGATTGTCGTATTGTCACAAAACTATGCGGACTCCGGATGGTGCCTTGATGAGCTTGTTTTGATCCTTGATCAACGGCGAAACGTCAATCAGTTCGTCCTACCGGTGTTTTATCACGTTGATCCATCGGATGTTAGGAACCACAGAAGAGGTTTTTCTGTAGAAGTAAATTATAGAGGTGAAGGATGGAAGTGGACTGAGGTTCAGGTGAATCGGTGGAAGGTGGCGCTTACGGAGGTTTCTAATTTGGCTGGAATGACCGTTTCAGGGTATGCTTTCTCCTTTTGTGTTTATTGTACGTATAAGACTATTAACTAAAGTAAGATCCAGTGGTAATTTGTTAAGTAATGAATGCTTGATTATAATCGATTTGAATGATCGCAGATCACGTACATCCAGGTTTATTTTATGGATACGTATTTTACTTCTGCTCTTATTAGTGCAAAGGATAGTACCAGATGATTAGATACTTGTGTGTTTATTCAATACAGCGTAGGTGTGTTAGGTGTGATGATTTTAAGAGTAAGAGAAAAGAGAGTGTGTTGGTTCGTAACATAAGTGTTTATACAAATTAGTTGCTAGGATATTCTCGAAAAATTGTCAGTGGTCTTTAACATAAGGGTCAAATTAGTTTTTTTTTTTTTTTTTTAAGAACTAAGCTGACAAGTTCTAGACTTCCGGTGACCGGATGTTAACGTATCCTCTTGATCCTGTCCATGGTTATTATTTAGATTCTTTTAGTAAACCGTATATATTCCAAGAAAAATAAAATAAAGTGGAAGTTCCTAAATTCATTCTTACATATTTTTGAGTTGATAATAGAGATGGATTGTTGCTAGAATTCTTGCCCTGAAATATGAATTGATTCATCAGGGCATCTGGCTTCCACTCTTTAAATGCTCCCTGATCAGAAGATTTCATATTAGAAGTCACACACACACACACACACACTATTATAAACTTGAGCCTAACTAGTAACAACCCATCAGTTGTAAGAAGCCCAGCAAGCTTAAGAATACAAAGACATTTATGTGCAACACAATATCCGAACAGATTATAAAATTGAGTTGATGTATTTTAACATCCCCTTATTTATTTGTACATGTGTTCAAGTAAACCCGATTAGTTAAGTTTGTAAAACATGATAATTTTTCTACTTTAGCAGGTAGCTCTTTGGTTAACAGGAGACTCAATATTATGTTATTCTAGAAACAACAGTAATAAATAAATAGAACACAAAATAAAACTGGAGACTTTGCTGTCTTTTCATTTCATGTTGCAGCTATTTAATTCCATTTTTCCAGAAAAACACCTACAAAAGCTTAGTCAAAATTGTCAAAAAACAAGATCAAACACATATTAAGATAAACTTCAAAAGTTGGCCCATGTTAAGCTAATTCCAGTTTTTGTAAACTTCAGCTTTGCAGCTCTGAAACCTCAGCAGCCTAGTAAGCTTAAGAATACAATACATTTAGTTACAACACAATATCCTAACAATTTATAAACTGAGTTGATGTATTTTAACATAATTAACACATTTCTAAAGCGATCTATTATAACCTGTTAGTTGACCAGTTCCGCCTGGTTTTCCAGGCTTTGATGTTTTATGTGAAGCAATGTGGTTTAGTTTCTCACAACTGAATGCAGAAATAATCAGATTGCCTATATCTTACGTATGCACGCTTCCAGTTATCATTTACGGTGGTTTGATACTATTTTTAGGAAGAATATTATATGTAATAAAGCACTTCTATTTCATGCACTACAACTAAAGCATTATTTTTACTTCTTCTTTTGTTCCAGCGCTGAAGCAGACTTTATTGCAAATATTGTTGATACAGTGTACCGCAAACTTGATTTAAAACTAGTTAGTACCCCTGCCCATCTAACTGGAATGGACACTCGAGCTCGAGGCCTAAACTTGTGGTTGAAAGATGGACAATCCAGTACTAACATTGTAGTGGTTTGTGGCATGGGTGGCTGTGGCAAGACAACACTGGCCCAATACATTTATAACTCGAACAAACAAATTTTTGAAAGCAGCAGTTTTCTTCAAGATATTGCTATGCACAACAAACAACCAGATGGTTTGCTTGTGCTACAAAAACAACTTCTCAGAGACCTCTTAGGGGGAAGGAATGACACGATATCCAATGTTGTTGAGGGTACTTGTAAAATTGAGGATGCCTTACAAATGAAAAAGGCGCTTATTGTTCTCGATGACATTGATGACCCTGACGAGTTAGCTGCTTTACTTGGGACAAGGCCATTCCATGCACAAAGTAAAATCATAATAACAACTAGGCATCTAGACATGCATGGATGGTTTGGGCCCGTATCTCGTATGTGTTATATGTACAAACTCGAATTGTTAAATGATGATGAATCGTTAGAGCTCTTAAGTTGCCATGCCTTTGGATCCAAAATTCCTATGGAAGGTTTCGAGGTGCTTGCACTACAACTAGCACAATATTGTGAGGGAAACCCATTAGCTCTTAAAGTGTTGGGGTCTTCACTGTTTGTAAGCAATTATGAACCACAGAAAAGATTTAGTATGATAGAAATTTGGAGAAGCACATTGAATTCACTGAATTCATTAAAAGGAGATCTTGATTGTAAAATTGAAGGTATTCTACGTAAGAGCTTTGACTCTTTGCCACGGGATAGTCACAGAGAATTATTTCTGCATATTGCTTGTTTTTTTATTGATGAATATATAGATTTTGTGGTAAATATATTGGAGGATGAATGGCATGTAACTGCTGGGATCGCGACACTCATTAACAAAAGCCTTCTTACTATCTCACCAATCAACAAATTAATGATGCATCAGCTGCTTCAAGAAATGGGAAGAAAAATAGTCCGTGAACAGTCCAAAGATCCTGCAAAACGTAGCATAGTCTGGAATGATGATGAATCTTATCGTGTTTTAAGAAAAGGAAAGGTATAGTAAGGTGCTTCTTATGTGCATCTATAAGCTTCTATCCTTTTTCAAAACCCTCCTAGTTCAATTAGCCTTCACTAATTTCATGCCTTTATTCAATAGGGTTCAGAAACAATTGAAGGTCTAGCGTTAGACATGCAAAATCTAAAGAAAGGGACCAAGGTAAGCCCAATCAGTGAATTACATTTATCATCTAAATATAAATATCACTCTTGTCAATTTGCCATAAATCACTAGAAGTAAGCCTTTTAGTTAATTAATAATTTTCTGGAAATATGGCAAGGTTGTTCTTTTTCTTCTACTTTGAATGGTATCTTTTAAAATTGGTTGATTTTAACCCAATCTAATTGAAAGAAGAAAATTTCCATATTTACTCTTGTTCGTTTGTCTGTCATTTCTCAATAAAAAGAAATGTTTTTTTTTGGATTTGATATCTTTGGCAGAAATTAGCCTTTAGTACAGGTTCGATTGAAAAGATGGATCAACTAAAATTTCTCAAGCTTAGATATGTGGAATTCACTGGGACCTACGACGATTTTCCAGAGTTAATATGGTTGAGCTGGCAAGGATCTCCTTTAAAGACAATACCCAGTGGCTTACTGATGAGCAGCTTGGTGGCTATAGATATGAGTTGTGGAGACTTGGAAGAGTTTGAACCGCCCACGGTAGGATTTAAGTGTTTAATAGTGTTTTGGATCCAATGATCTTATTAATGTATAGTGATACAATAAACCTTGTTATTCTTGAATAGGTTCTTGATTCTACGAAGATAGTAAATCTTTATGGTTGTCGCAACCTTGTCAGCATCCTCAATCTCCATCTAATCCCTAATCTCGAGTCCCTGATCCTGTGGGACTGTACCAGTCTGACTCATATTTGTGAAACCATAGGAGAACTTGAGCATCTTGGTCTACTGGACCTGAACAGGTGTAATAAATTATGGAAGAACAAACAACTGGAAAGCTGCTTGTTTACATTACCAAAGTCATTACAGGTTTTATATCTTGATTACTGTGGCCTCAATGATGTGCCTGTGGTATTCCATCCACAAGCATTCTATGAAATGAGCTTAGCTGGTAATTTATTTGAGTACCTGCCTAGTAACCTTGATCTTAAAATGCTTCGGGTACTCACTTTGTCATCTTGTCCAAACCTCAAGTCTATTTTGTGCCTCCCAAGTACGTTACAGGACTTGTATACGGACTGGTGTACGTCACTAGAGAAAATAACATTCAAATCACGTCGTTACACGCTGCAGAACTTTGTTTATGAAGGTTGTTTCAAACTGACTGAAATTCAAGGCCTTTTTAAATTGGTGCCCATATCAAAACTTGATGAATCATATCTGGGACATATGAAATGGATCAAAGCATATCAAGATCTTACTGTCAACCTGGTTGGTGACGAGGTTACTAAAGGCAGAGTTTGGCATATCCAGGTTATTTCTCTCTTGATAAAAAGACCACAAACCGATTAATAACTGTGTTTGTTTCTCTAATATTGAATGCCATGTTTATACGTAGATGTTGTACGAATATGGTATAAGAAGCACATTTCTGCCAGGCATAAAGGACCCAAATTATGATGAGTACACGTCATCATCTTCATACTTGTCGTTTGACGTCCCTTTATGTCCTGAGAAAAGCATGATCAAAGGATTGTATATAAAGTGCTTATACAGATCAAAAGGCGAGGATAAAGTTGTAAGGGGTCTGTTAATCAGAGTCATTAATTATACCAAGGATCTTCACTGGCTATACAACCCAGTGGTGTACTGCAAACCTAGAGTTGATGAAGATGTTGTGTGGTTAAGTTATTGGCCAATTGGAAATACACTAGACATCGGTGATAGAGTCTATATAACCATCATTCAATACGATGAACTGATAGTAAGCGGTTGTGGGGCGAACCTTGTGTATATGGATAATGGTGATGGCTATGAAATAGATCAACAAGAAAACTTTGAAAACTACACCAAAGAGGAACAAGTGATTGGAGGAGACCTGTCTGAATTTGAGGTGGCAACAGGGCGGTACTATCTTTGTCGTCGTGACCTCTTCAAGTCAATGTATTTGGGAGATGCTTTAAAGAAAATGCTTGATGTTGAGTATACAGGTGAGTTCATTTCTGTACGAGTCTGCAAATAATATTCTTCTACAGACTCTCGTATCATGAACTATCTTTATGTATGTAATAGGGTCACAAGGATGGAGAAAATCGCGTAAGTTAAGGGATTTACATGCATCAATGATGGAGCAGAAAACATTACAAGGCAACATTCACAAAGTAGACATACTTTAATCTTTCATTTTGGCACGATTAATCGTTATATATGTGCAGTATTGTACTAATTTGTGATTATATTATGTGCATTTTAGGAAATTGTGTTGAGGGTGAGTTTTAAAAGTGAAGATGAAGTTAAGGAGATAAAGAAGGTGGTATCTAGTCTTGTGGGTGTGGAAGTTGTTTCGATTGATATAGAAACTGGGAGACTAATGGTCGTTGGGCTCGTTGACCCTGAGACACTTGCAAATCATGTGAGGGAATTTGACAACATGGTACATATCCTTAGTGTTGATTACATTTACTAGATTCTAAAACACTTTTTGTTCCACAAACGTACGTCAAATGTACTAAAGAAATTATCACCAACGGTACTGAACTTTTTAGCTCGAGTTGATGGGATTGTTTTATAATTCCGTATTGATTGTTAATTGAAATAAATTTTTTAATTTTTTTTGCTTATATTTTATTGATATTTAAAGGATTTAATGAAGTCTCCTACCTGATTTGGGTTTTCTACGAATGTGTTTTAAAGAGACAATTTTATTTTAAGAAAATGATACACAATATAATGTTAAACAAATATATAAAATAATAAATTATGAATTGTTTAAGATGATAATTAAGTTCAGCGATATATAATATCTAAACAAAATAACATAATAACATAGCATAAAATAATAATTAAAATTTTCTATACAGGGATATAGTTTTCATTCTTTATTGACCATAAAACTTTATACTGTTAAAACCATCGGTTCGACCATTAGTTAGTCTTTTAAACTTTGAGTGGAATAGTGATGTATCTAAGTGTTATTCTATTACCAACTCTTCGCATAAATTTGTCAAATTTTGTAACGCATTTACTCATCTTAACTACTCATTTTAACGACTTTTTTTTTTTTAAAATTCAATTTAAACACACATTCAATCTGTTCTAATTTTTAATTATTATTTCACCACGTTACTTGAATCTCTGACCTAAAGGAGAGCACACATGACCAACTAAAATTTCAAAATACCATTAGGCTAAATGTCTTTGTTACTCACAGTAAAAATTATTGTAGTGTCATGGTTCACCTAATTTTGTTTTGCTAGACATTATTTTAACTATTTATAATGTATAGGTGTACTTGATTTTACTTTAGTAAATATTATTTGCATGTTTAAAAATTGGCAATAAACTTTGTATTTACCCTTCAACGTGTTAAACGACATGGTGTATTTATTTTGGAAGATAAGAATCATTTAAAGCAAAAGAGTAAGATTGGAGTGGTGTTATAGGATGCCCAAAGTTGCAAGCAAATTACTTATTCTCTCAACATGAATGCAGACAACACTTTTACCTTCTATATATTCAGTATTCACCATCTTAAGCACTTCTCCATTTCAAACAACCAATTCAAGCTAACCACTTTAAGCAATGTCTTCATTATCACCACAAAGGTATCTCTTTTTTATATATACACACCGCACGCTAGCTATCGCGTTCATGTTTGTAAATTGTAAAAGGCTTTCATTTTGTCGATTATCGTCTAGGTGATGAGATCCTAATTACAGGTCATGTCATTGAGCTGTTTTCTTTAAGGTGGTAAACGGATAATGTGCTCTATCATCATTTAACTAGTGATTATGTTCTCATATTAGTTAATTTCCTAAGGTTAGATTAGCATAAGGTTTAATCATGAAAGTCTACTGATTGTAGTATCACGGTTATATAGAATATGCATGTCGTAGAAGTTGCTGTAGAAGTTGCTCTAAGCCGTAAGTGTTAAATTGATGTGTTCGTGTTGGACACATGACCCGAACAAGACATGATTTTTACGGGTTGACACGACCACGATTCGTTCAACTAGAAATTTTAATTTTTTTTTTACATTTTACACACTAAGATTAAATTTTATGACAAAGAGTAAAAATTTATATAAAATAACTACTCTTAAACTATAAAACTCACTTGATACTCATTTAATATGTTTTAAATTTTAACACAAAACACATAACTTTTAAAGCAATTAGTATTACGTCAAACCATGAACCATCAAATCAATCCAAACACAATATATATTTTTAGCTAAACAAGTCTCTTTGTTCATATGAAGTCGATCCAACCCAAACCTAAATTAGTATTGGCTAAAGTCACACACTCCCACACAATTGGCAATACATTGATTTCAAAGCAGAGTTTAAAAAAAACAAATTCTAACCCATGTTTAAAGGTGCTAATTATATAACTTATTTTTTAACATCTACTCACATAAATTCTTCTTAAAAGATATTTATTTTAGCCAATATTAAAATCTAAAACTTTTTGATTGTGTTACTTACCTCTTACTCTTTTAGCTTGTTAGCCCCACCCCCACTACTATTATTTATTCTTACAAATGTTATTTAATTTTATTTCTATTACTTTTTATTTATGTTTTTAATAATCCCATACTTCAAACTAATGCATCAAAATTAAATGTTTGATAGCATTTGTTATTTTGTAGTTAATAAAGTTAAACCATTAAATACTATCACAATTAGTAAACCGAAATTTTTTTAAATTACCTCTCAAGTTTTAAAATAATATTACCCATCAAGTTTCAAAAGTTATAACTTTACTCGTAATACATACAATATACATTTTTGACCATTACTTTTCTAGTAATTTAATTTCAATATATTTTATCGGTTGACTTAAAAAAAAGGTATTTGTTGTGTTAATTTTTTTTCTTGATGTCCCGACATAAATTTATTAAAATGAGTTGTATTTAAAATAAGGTTTTTTTTGGTATCGTATGTTACATCGACTGACAGTAATATGCTAGTACCGTGAAAAATCAAACTAATACTGAATGAAGAAAAACACACCATTATATAACTGTTTTATATCTATGATTCGGTCCTAAAAAACCGATTCACAGTAACTTCATAGTTTCTTTTATGTATTCAATCACATTAATATCAATGACACCACACTTAGTAAATACCTCATATTGAGTGAGATTAATTTGTCACTACATTAGTATATTAGGTCGTTATAATAACTAATTATTATTATAAAAATATTTTAACGGTATTATTATTAGGAAAATTGGATTCTAATAAGGGAAAATGCCCAAAATGTCCATTTTTTCTCTCAAAATATCCTCTCATAAATTGCTTATAAAACATGTCCCTTTCTACATGTGCCCGCCCGCAGAGTACGAGCCTCCACCCACAACACCCATACCATACGGGCGCCCGTTAAGTACACGTGCCTCTTCGTGACTGGTTCCGCTGTGCAAGGCGTCTGAGCCTGTCTGTGGAGCGGCAGTGTCTTGTCCGGAGGGGATGTTTTGAGAAGAAATTTATGAGGGGGACATTTTCGGGGAAAGAGGAAATAAAAGAAACATTTTGAGGATTTTCACTTCTAATAATCCAAACTGTTACTCATCGGTCGATAATAATTCATACTTTAATTTAACTGGTAATATCCTAACTTTTACTTTTGTTACTAGCAAAAGTTCAAGTAACATTATTATCATATATTTACACTTGATTTGCAAACGGCTACGTTCACAATAATAATTACGAGCGAAATGAAAAAAAAAACATAAAAGCTAAATCGAGCTTAAACTAAATACAAATTGAGTATGAATGTATGTTAATTATGCTTATGGAATTATCATCGCTAATAAAAATGAAAGTTGAAAATATCACCGGCCAAATTAATAGCATGTATCATTATCGGCCAATGAAATAGTATGTGTTATTAAAAGTAGTATTTTGTTTCTTCTTGTTTTGGGGTACACTAGCTAATAACTTTAATTATGTGATACTAATTTTTTCAATCTACCATTTTCACAACAGAAACACCTACTCAAACGCAATTGATGAGATGGAGATGTATGAAAATGAGGATGTAAGGATCGAAATCCATGGTAACACTCCAACCAACAACAAAATTGGCGTCATCAAAGAGTGGGAATACTGCCTAAGAGGCAAAGAGTTCACAAAACGCTACGACCGCCAACGACACATCGAACGAGTGCCCCCATTGCTCTTAAAAGGCGAACAAGGTCGTCGAAACAGCGAGTACTACGAGCCTGCAGTGGTCTCACTCGGCCCCTACCACCACAACCGACCCCAACTCGCCCAAGCCGAGAAGTACAAACTCATAACCCTTGAAGAGTTTCGCTTGAGCTGCGGTAAAACCTTGGGTTACCTATACAACAAAGTGTTTGAAGTGGTTCAAGATGCTAGAATGTGCTACATTGATGGTTCTACCGTTGGGTTCAACGATGAGGAGTTTACGCGTATGATGTTACGTGACGCGTGCTTTGTGTTATTCTTCATAGAGTGCATATCGCGTGCAAATAATAAGGTGTTGTTGAATAATGAGTATTTGGGCGCGTTAGGGTTCGCTAACGTGACCCGTGACATATTTTTGCTAGAAAACCAGATCCCTTTTGTGGTACTAGAAGTTTTGTTGGGATTGAGGTTTACCGAAGATAAAGGCGAAAACATTCTTAATGGATTCTTCAACTACTTAAACTACGGCGAGGTGATCATTCGCGACGAAAAGGTGCTCGAAAACAAGCAACCGCTACATCTTCTCGAGCTTTACCGCTCATATTTCATTTCGCTTTCGACCTCTCTTGGTCTCGGGTCAACTCGATCCACCTCGTGGCGCATACACGGTCAAGACACCGATGAAAGTGAAGACTACAACTACGTAAAGCGAAACAGATCGTTTGCTTCCGTTATGGAACTCAAAGGTAAAGGCATCTTTTTAAAACGCACTTACAACGAGTCGTCAAACGAGGACATTAAGTTTCTATCACATTGTTGTTACGGTGAGCTCGAGCTCGTGCGTCGCGCAGTGTCGTCGAACACGAAGGCGATTTACTTAAACATGATCGCATACGAGATGTGCGCGCATAACCCAAATGACTTTCGGATCTCAACGTACATTCGTGTGATGAAATCCCTCGTCATTCAGCGAGATGACGTGAAGGAGTTACGGATTAATAATATCCTGCTACATAGTCTGGGGCGTGATGAAGAGGTGGTGAAGATGTACGACGAGATTGAGGCACCAGCGGTGAATCTTTATATGTTTAATCAATTGCGGCGAGAGATTGAGAGGCATTGTAATAGTAAGTATAAGACGTGGGCAGCGGAGCTGATTACGATGTATTTTAGTAGCCCGTGGAAGGCGGTGGCGTTGTTTGTGGCGTCGGCTATTTTGTTTACGAGTTTTCTGCAGACTTACTTTGCGATCAAGCCGCTCCCGGATGATTCGAACGGGGATATAATGAAGCTTTTGAGACAATGTGTGCACTTGAAGGCTCCAACAAAACCTGTGTGATTTATGTATGATTGCAGCACATACACTTCGGGCCACCAGAGGCGACCACCTCGTACGCGATATGAATTGAGTTACACTTGTTTGCGTTTGACAGTGAAAATATCTATATTAAAACACTAGTCGAAATGTCCGCATATAGTTGTGTGTGCATCTATTTTATCTTATTTTTTAAATTCATCTATGTAATCATTTTTGATGTTTGATATGTGATATATATATATATATATATATATATATATATATATATATATATGTATTTTTTAAATGCATGAGATCTTCGTTACATATTTTTTGACAACAATCTATTTACGTCTAATACCTACACAAGACTTGAATCTTCCACCTCGGTATCGTAGATACCCTTGGAGAGAGAAAAAAAGATATAACTTTGTAAAATAGTAATAAAATTTTAAAATTGTTTCAATTAGGTAATTCAAATGTTAAAAGTATTTCTATTAGCAGTGGCGAAGCTTAACCAACTTGGTGGGGGGCGGGGGCAAAATTCTTTTTAGGGGGGGGGGGGGGGCGAACTCGATATTTATATAAAAATATACATTACCGGGCCAAAAATTTACAATATCGGGCTAATATTTAACACTACGGACGAAAAAATAGGGGGGGCGGTGCCCCCCCCCCCCCGGCCCCTTAAAAGCTTCGCCCCTTTCTATTAGGTCATTCACTTTTATATTTTATATAAATTAAAACTATTAACATATTTTTTAGCAAGTTATACTTTTGGTTTCAATTAGAAAATATTTTATTTCTATCTTATGGAATGTTGACGTAAATTTTAGGTATTTTTTCTTTTGTTTTTTAATATAATCTTATATATTGAAAATTCTGATCCTCACGTCTTCTCGATCATTACTTTCTTAACATAAGAAAATTTAATGATAATTCGATTTGATGGTTTGGTGGTTCAGTTTTATAAATGTACTACCTTTAGTAAACCCGTGTATTACATTTTGTTCTTAAACAAACCGTATAAAAATGTCATTTTTAAAAAATTTTTATAACTCCCAAATTAATTATTTTTGGTTCATATGAAAACCCTAAATAATTGGGAGAACCCTTTAACTAAACCACAACCATTGATTTTATATTAAAAAATATAGATTATATTTAAAGGGTTAGGATCATTCAGGGGTAAGATGGTCTTTTCCATTTCTGTACTTGTTGTCAAATGTCATCCATGTAACTCTTTATTGAAAACCTACCTCATTCAAAGTTTGATACATTCATATCTTCACCATTATCTTTGAACACCACCCACCACCACCACCATCACTAGCATAGACCACCCAACACTTCCATCACCATCGTTCCACCTTCCCTTTCTTCGTCTTCCACGCTAATCCATCAAACCCCTCACCTACCAGCCACCATTCCTCGTCGATCTGGGTTCACACCACCACGGTTCAGATCTGGGTTCACACCACCGCCACCTCCAGCCGATACCATGAGCAAACAACCATCACCGCCACAAGCACTTCCCTTCCATTGCTTTTCATCTCGATCTGGGTTCACACAACGGTTTAGATCTGGGTTAAGACTATGGTTTAGATCTGGGTTCACACCACGGTTCAGATCTGGGTTCACCCCACCACCACCTCCAGGCGATACCATGAGCAAACAACCATCGCCGCCACAAGCACTTCCATTCCATTGCTTTTCATCCTCATGTTCATGAAATAGGTTATGGTTTCTTCTTCACTAATTTTTCTTTTTATCTTTTTTTCCTAGAAAACTCTTTTTAGATGTTTGAACAATTTTATAATTAGAGTTATACACAAATTATTACAAACTTTTTTAGGTGTTTAAACAATTTTATAATTATGATCTGTTACTTAAACTTACAACCACATTGGTCTTCCGGTTGTCATTAAATTTAATATTTTCTTTTAGATGTTGGTATCTATAGATACTAATATCCTTATTTGTTTTTTTAGTTGTGACTATAAAATGTTTAGTCTAGTCGGAAAGCTTTTGTTTATATTAATTTTGAAGTCAAACAGTAGGAATCTGTTTGCTATCCAAAGAAAAATTATGGTTTTATTTTTAGAAACAAGTTATCATTATTGTGGAGTTTGTTTGTGATGTAACAATTTTTAATGGTTGAATTTTGGCTGTGATATTATGTGATTAAGTGTTTTTTTATTTGGTTTATAGGAATAGATGCAATACAATCACATGGGATGAATTACAAGGTTGTGGATGCATTGGTAATTTGGGAGAATCATGATGTGAATAACACTATAAAATATTGTAAAGAGTTATAATATGATGTAATTTACTGTATATATGTATTTTGTTACGATGGTGTAGATACATGGTTTAATGTCGTTTGGTTGTTAGGTTGTTGAAACACGCTAATGTAGTTACACAGTTTAATGATGTTTGTTTTACATTGGTTTACATTGTTTTACATTAATTTACATTGAGTTACATATTGGCTTTCATTACAACTTTGCTACATATTGCAGTACTCAATAGTGTAATCTGATGTAACTACTTACGGGTTTAACTTCGTTACATTGGTGTGGTGTAATATCGGGTGTAAAATTTTGGTACAGCAGTGCAAAATTATATGGTCTAATATCGTTTGCAAGATTACATGGGAATTTAACATTGTAACTTGTTGTTTTTGTTATAGCTTTGCTACATAATACAACAGTGTAACATCGTAATATGATGTAGCTACGTACGGGTGAAACTTTTTTTTGCAATACTATAGTAGAATTAAAGAGAAAATTATGATAAGTTAAATGGTGTAATTTTTTAAAAAAAATTATAATTTAGAAAAAAGTTATGAGTGTTTAAATAAAAAGGGGTAAAGTTTTTAAATATAAAGAAAAAAAAATAGGGGGATATAGGGATGACACTTGTCATGTTCTTGTTAAATCTGAATTTTGATGTATTTGTAAAGATATGGAAGATCTTATACATCCATTTGTTGATCTATTGTTAATATTAAGTTAAAGAGTTCTTACAAAAACCTAAGGTTCTCAACATAACTTCATCAACCACACATTTTAGTCACATGCAAGTCACATGCCACTTCCATCTTTTTTTAAAACGTTCATAACTTTTTTTCATGACATTATTTTTTCATAAAAATTTCACCATTAATTTCATTATTTTTTTATCTTTCCAACGCCTACCATATTGATATATTTTTTTAAAAAAATTCGTCCACCCGTTATTTACATATGTGTAAATTCTGTTTTACACATGTGTACTTTCAAGAATTACATATGTGTAAAATGACGTTCGTAAAAAAACGAGATTTTTTTTTATTTTTTATAATTTTTTATATTTTTTTAATGGTAGAGGGAAACGAGAGAAACACTTCTGTGTTTTTACTTTTTTTATTTTTTTATTATTTTTTATTTTATGATTTTTTTGATTATGTTGTTGTTAATTATAATTTTGCCATTGAAAACTAGTGGTTCACATTGGTTTCTAGAGTTCTTACAAAAAAAGAGAGTTCTCATTTGATTCCTCCCCTATATATATATATATACATATATATATATATATATATATATATATATATATATATATATATATATATATATATATATATATATATATATATATATATATATATATATATATATATATATATATATATATATATATATATTAAATGCATGAGATCTTCGTTACATATTTTTTAACATCAATCTATTTACTTCTAATACTTACACGAGACTTGAATCTTCCACCTCGGTAGATACCGTCGGGAAAAAAAAATAGTAACTTTGTAAAACAGTAACCAACTTTCAAAATTGTTCCGATTAGGTAACTCAAGTGCTAAAAGTGTTCAAATTAGGTCACTCAGTTTTTATATTTTATATAAATTAAAAGTCTAAACATGTTTTTTAGTATGCTATACTTTTGGTTTCAGTTAGAAAATATTTTTTTTATGCTGATACAGAACATTGACGTAAATTTTAAGTACTTTTTTAATTTTTTAATATAATTTTATATATTGAAAATTCTGACCCCTCACGTCTTCTTCGTCGTTACTTTCTTGACATAAGAAAATGTAATCATGACTCGATTTGATCATTTGATGATCCAATTTAATAAAAATATACATAAGTGATTAAATTACAATACTTTTAAAACTTGATTACTTTCTTATATATTTACTCAAAAAAAAAACTATTTTAAATGGTTACATACTTGCTATTACAAAATGACAAGAACCATTGACTTATTATTTTCCTTGGTGTCTAAGAAATTTTGTTCTTCTAATAAACCTCTTCTCCACCGTTACAAAACCGTGTTCAGTGTTCAATTGCAGTCACCGTCTCCAATCATCCAACAATGGAGCAACCCCTGCTCACTGGTACAATTCAACCCTTCAATTTCACCTCAATCACCAATTCAACTCTAATTCACCCCTCTTCAGTGTACAATCATCGAATCCCTCATTTGTTTTGCAGAAAAAAGCGAAATTAGGGACGGAGATAGCGAAAATTGGCATTCGTATCCATCAGTGGGACGAACAGGATCAGTGATTCCGACTGCTTCTGAAGTCAGCGTTGATGAAATTCGATCGGCTGCTACGGGCTCTGATCGTTACCCTGCGTCTCTTCATGCTCCGTTGATCAGTTCGCCGGAGCCTCCTCCGTACATATCTGGTACAATACATATCACATATCGATTGAGTTATGTAGGGTGATGATTAAGGGGTGTTTGGGGCAGTTTCACTAACAGTTAAGAGCCAAAAAAAGATAATTTTGACTTTGATCATGATTTTCTGGTCATTTAGGGTTATAACAATCAGATTAGGAGTGGGTGTGGTTGTGTGGAGGTGTCTATGAATGTGAAATTAGTAAATTATTTCTAAAGATGGACTTTATTATATGATTCCAGGTTGTTTTATGTGTTTATATGTCAATTACAACCTGTGATGATGATTTTGATGTGAGTTCTTCGTTTCGACTTGTATTATGCTCTAGATTTTTGAAGTATTTTATCAGTTGACAGTAACCCATAGGCTTCTCCATAGCTAGAATAAACATCATGTGTAGAAGACGAGATGGTAGAAGTGAAAAATATAATTAATTGACTGATGGAATCATGAAAAGTATTGTTGTTTTTGTTTGTGAACTAAGCAATAAGCAGACCATATAGATAGAATCTTATGGTCATATAGTCATCTAGGGCTTAAATACTTAATCTTAGTGTAATTAGGAAAGAAAGTATTTACATCCCTACCATGTCAGTAAAATTATCATTCTTGACTCTTGCTGTCATTACTGAAATATACATGAATCGTGTTATTGTTCCACTATATTTGCTTTCTTGATCATTGAGGTTCCATTTGAGGCACTTTGATCTTGTCTCTTAATTAGGAACCAATGTATTGTGTTTTTATGTTCATGCGCACTTAAATTGTTCATTTTTCTTGCAGAGCAAGCTTATCCTTATGAGCCAGGATATGGAGGACAATTTGGTAAAACTGAACATCAACCTTCTAGGTACAAGTTAGATCTTCTTTCATCTTAAGGACCAGTTTATACTATTTGATCCTTGTTTGAGTTATTCGATATGATTACATAATTATGTTATATATCTTAGCAGGCAAATATTGGATGAAGTTGAGATTCGGGAATTACTGATTGATCATGTTGGTCATCGTTGTTGTTGGGGAAGTCGTCCTGCTCGCACATGGAAAATACATTCTATTGAAGACTGCAATGTTTATGTTGGGACTCTTGAAACTTTTGTGGAAGAACGAGAAGTTATAACTGAAACAGAACCGTACCATGGTGGTAATATTGATGGAAAAGATAAAGGGCCTGAACTTGGTGTTTGGGAATTAGATCTGAGGTCAGAATTTCCAGTTCTGTTTACCAATCACAAAGAGTCACGTGCCAAGATTCCACATTCTGAAACTGTTGAAAAATGCTCAGGTAATATGAAAAGATGACCTAAAGTATGGTTTTGTTTTAAGTTATTGTTGAATTCCTGATGAAATCTTGTTTTCATGGCAGATTGTGCTGGAAGAGGAGATATCATTTGTGTTACTTGCAATCCAGATCAAGAACCTGGAGTTTATAAAGAAAATCAAATGACTCAGTGTGCTGCCTGTTATGGAAGGGGTTTGATAGCTCACAGGGATGGATCTGATACATTGTAAGCCATTTTACGTGTTCCCTTTTGGCGTTTACACATGAAATTGTGATGAAGACATAAATTTACATTTTATCAGACCAGTGACTGAATGATTTCCTTTTTACAGATGTGTGAAATGTAATGGCAAAGGCAAGATACCTTGTGCAACCTGTGGATCTCGTGGGCTTGTTAAATGCTCGAAATGTTTAGGCAGTGGTTCCCTTTTGACACGCAAAATAGCCGTTGTTAAATGGTAGATTTGCTACATATTTGTACAAAAACTCGAGTCATATATTTACTGATCACCAGAACAACTCATTTTTGTAATTCAACTTTCAATTCACCAAAAACTTAACAAAATGATGATATTTTGCAGGAATACACATGCAACCAGAAAACTAAATGCAACAAGTGGAGCCGCCTCGGTCCCTGATGATGTGTTCCACCGAGCCAAAGGGGTTCAGCTGTGCAACACGCAAGCCTACCAATGCACCCCAGCTTTCTTTGCTGATTCCTTCTTTCTGAATCAGTTCTCTTCAGAAGTAATATCTGAACGACCTCTAATTCCGCCTACTGCTAGAGTCATATGTGAGAGGCACACCATTTCTGTGATCCCAGTCACACGTGTCACAATGGTTAACCGTAGCCAAGCCTTTAGCTTCTACATCGTTGGTTTTAGCCGAGAGGTGTACCTTAAGGATTACTATCCTTCTAGGTTTTGTTGGGGGTGCTGCCCTTGCTTAGATTGGCTCAAGTTATGATCTAAATGTTCATGTTTTTTGTGTTTAAAGGTGTGCGGCTAGGTGGTTAGAATCGGGTTGTATGTCGGTATGTGTATGCTACGTTGAAGTTCAAAAGAGTTGATTGTATTGTTTATATTTGTATGGTTGTTGGTTGAAGTATGGATGGGTGAATGTAATCCTTTTTTCTTTTTCAGTTTTCTTTAATCTTTGCTTAACTTCTGATATTTTATCTTGTGGATCACTCAATAGTTATCTTTGTTACAATTTAGTCAAAGTAAGATGATCTAGCCACCTATGTTACAAAACCAGAAGAAAAAGGAAAGAAAAAAGAAAACACATCTAAACTGTCTTTTTATATTCTAGTGAAAACATACTCTAAACTCTAATCATCACAATCTATTTATACATGTAGGATTTTGGCAAAAACACGACTAAGGCTCTATAGAAGTACTGAAGTATGTCCGTGTAATGAGAAAAATTAACACGGGTTTAGATATTTGATTTATGCGTCAATGTGGGTCTAGCTCATTTGATAGATGTTTTGCTTTTTAAAACAGAGATTTTGGGTTCAAATCCAAGCATCATGTAATTTACTTTGGTGTAACTTAATAGTGGGTAGTTTGCCGTTAAAAAAGAGATACTTGATTTATGCATATGTTTCAAATTTTCTCATGATTTTTTATAAACTGTACAAAGTAATTAAGAACCAAGATCTTATGTTCTACCATAGAAAAAGCTTAAATGTGTTAATTTGAGTATTGAAATATATGAAATTTTTTTGTAACAAATAATGAATCTATACAACTGTTTTAACAAAGTACTAGGTGCTATTAAAAGAAACAAAAATAAAAACTAGAGTGTAAATCACTTAAACATATCTGTTAAAATATTTAAACTTGAACCATAAGATTCTTAAAGTCAATCTTAGGTATCGTTAAGGTACTTTAAGTATAAAATCACTAAAAGTGATACACAATTTCCAAAACATATCTAAAAATCATTACATGCCAACAAAAAGAAAAAAAAAAACTGATACCGGTGAAATCATAGTGTTGCTGTAATTCATTAAATCATAAAAATAAAACAATAACGTTTATCTATTATATATTTTATTAGATTAGATTTAAGAAAAAAACAGAAAAACAAATCATAGTTCAATTGAAGAATATCTGTTAGTAACGATATAGGCGTAGAAAAAGGGATGACTATAAATAAATAAACCCCAACACAAAATCATCATCAAACACACGAACCGCCTTTTATTACGTACGCCCAATTCACCTCTCCCCCTCGTATTTAACTCCATTTTTATAATTTCACAAACCACAAATCCATCAATTCAAACCCCTCCAACTAATCAATCTCACCTCCCATCGAATTTTGATCCTTCACACGTTTCTTTTGTCAGATTTCGAGCTTTCAATTGGTGATCCATCGTATCGTAACAACTTCGGATGACAACCGGTGGCGCCACCCCCAGCAGCCCACGATTCGGGGGTGTCTCCGCCCACCGCCGCCGTGCCAACGACGCCACGGCGGCGTCAACGGACTCCGACGCCGTCACCACCGCCGGACACCAACAGCAGCCACCGGAGCAGAAGCAGAACATCAACGACTGCATAACGCAAGCTGCCGTTGATTGTTTCTGCAGCCACCACCACCACCACCATAATCATAACAATAATAATGGTAATAATGTGAGGATTTACGGGAGGGTTGGGAGGAATTTGAGGCGTACGTTGCTGGGGTTTCTGATTATTATTGTGGGGTTTAGTGCGTTTGTGAAGTTTTCGTACATCGCCGGAGGTGGGCTGGTGGCGGAGGCGGAGGAGGCGACGGTGCGGCGGAGCTGGTCAAACGCTAAGATGTTGATGTTGAGGGATTATGGGTATAATACTTATGGTGATGCGATGAAGGCTCAGAGAGATGTTGATTCTTTTTTTGTCCCTAAAAAGATGTTACATAAGTCCCCCCACAATCCTGTAAGCATTTTCTTTCTAAGAACAAGTTATAAACATTCATCCTAACGTCAGACATGTTTAAAATAGCTTTAACATGATCTTTTTTTAGATGTGTTAATGAGTTGTAGTAAATGGGTTAAGCGAGTTGTTGGGTTAACGTATTTTATTTTATTGTAAGCGAATTTAGCTGGTTATATTGGTCTACTTAAACGTGACATGTTTATTAAACGAGAAATCACATAAACAAACAAGTGGACCACACTTTTTTAGATGTAACTAACTTTTTTTTCCCATAGGTCCCAGGAATTTGGACAAAACCAAACAGCAGTCGCTATCATCAATGCATTGATATACCTCGAAATCGAAGCAGTAAGTCTTTGTCATTTGGTTCTTTTAAGTGCTTACAAATGTTGCAACTCTAAGTCTAACAAGTTTTGATTTGATCTTTCTCAGAGAGTAACTTCCGAACAATTAGGTATCTTCTCGTCCATGCCAATGGCGGATTGAATCAAATGAGGACAGGGGTGAGTTAACTTTTTTATCGTTAGAAATATATAAATTTACAAGAATTTATTTCTATTTTAGTAACACATACCTTATCTTAATGTTAGATATGTGACATGGTGGCCATTGCGAAGATGATGAATGCCACTCTTGTTCTTCCGTCTCTTGATCATCAATCTTTTTGGACGGATCCTAGGTAAGACTACATGTACAAATGTTACGGTATAAAATAATGTAAGTTATGACCTAGTAACTGATGTTTGGTTCTTTAACTATAGTGATTTTAAGGACATTTTCGATTGGAGACATTTCATCGATGAGTTGAAAGATGATATCGAAGTAGTGGAGTCTTTACCACCAAAATTCGCAACAATAAAGCCGTTCGTCAAGGCTCCAGTGTCATGGTCAAAGGTGTGTGGTCAGTCATATCTTTCCATTTACACGTATCGTATGTTTCATATTGTGTATATAATGATGCTTATTGATTTGATGATTCAGGCGAGTTATTATAGAGGAGAAATGAAGGCGTTGTTACGAAAGCATAAAGTGGTCCAATTCACGCATTCCGATGCAAGACTCGTCAACAATGGCCTCCCATCGTCTTATCAAAAGCTTCGCTGCCGTGCAAATTACGAGGCTCTTCGTTACTCAGATGAGATTGTAAACCTTGGTAGAAAGCTCGTTGATAGACTTAGGAGTGATGGTGAACCCTACATCGCGCTACATTTAAGGTAATATAACATTTTCTTAACATTTTATGTAAGATATGACAAAACGAATACATTGTTCTGTTTGGGTAACCCTGACCGTCCGATCGATCTGCAGGTACGAGAAGGATATGCTTGCTTTCACAGGCTGCAACCACAACCTAACAGCACAAGAATCTCAAGTACTTGAAGCCATGAGATATGATGTGAAGCATTGGAAGGAGAAAGAGATTAATGGCACAGAAAAGAGACAACAAGGAGGGTGTCCAATGTCACCTAGAGAAGCTGCTTTGTTCCTTAAAGCCATGGGGTACCCTTCAAACACCAAAATCTACATCGTCGCGGGCGAAATCTACGGTAATAACAGCATGGACGCGTTCCGGATCGAGTACCCAAACGTCTTTTCACACAGCACCCTAGCCACACCCGATGAGCTAGTCACGCTTAGCCACTACCAGAACCGCCTAGCCGCCCTTGACTACAATGTTGCCCTTGAGAGCGACGTGTTTGCTTACACATATGATGGGAACATGGCTAAGGCGGTTCAAGGGCACCGACGGTTCGAAGGGTTCCGTAAGACGATTAACCCTGACCGGTTACATGTTATTAAACTGATTGATCTGTTGGACGCGGGTGAAATCTCGTGGGAAACATTTAGTTCCCAAGTCAAGATGATCCATAAAGACCGGGTGGGTGCACCGTATAAGCGGAAACCTGGCCTCTCTCCGAAGCTAGAAGAGAGCTTTTATGCAAACCCGTTTCCCGGGTGTATTTGCGGGACTCCAAAAAACAAAACGATTCGTGCATCACCCGATCAAAGATTGAACCTTGGGAGTTCACTACGGTCATCAGAGTAGATCAGTTTTTCCTCATATTAGATCTTTAGTTTCTTTTACGGGACTTATTTCATTCCCGTTGTACAGGAATACTCGTGCAGTGTCACTTGGCTGCACGATGTAGAGTGCAGCCCCGTGCCGTAGGATTAAACGATAAGTAGCACTTACGAACAAAGTGAAAACGGGCTTGGGCAATCGGGTAGTTTAAGATTTTGTTATTTTCTTGTCTTATGATGTTTCACAATTAATTTTAAGTGTATATAGAGTTTTGTACATTCATTCATCAAGGATTCTGGTTAACAAGTAAGAAACCTCTTACATTACACTACTGTAAACTGCGTTTATACTAAACTTTTTAGATATAGACATTACCATTGTCAACTGCATTCACTGTTCAAATGCCACTAAAACCAATACATCAATGGAAACATTGAACATTTGACTAAACAAAACAAAGTGTTGTTCATAAAACACAAATAGAAACAATAAACAAACACTAGATTCAGATTCTGAAAGCTTTAGATTCGAAATATAGTAACACAATAACAAGAACAAACAGTTACAAGATCATCACAAGCAAAATCCATTTACAGTTAACAAGACATACATACCACATTACCATCTAAAGAAACTCATACCTATTTGCTGAAACTTTTGTTCTCATCAACCACAGGTTTCACAGCATACTCTTCAGGCGAAATCTGTCGCCTTTTCGCAAACAACATCCACAAAAACATACCAACAAAGCTTCCTAAGGCTCCTAAACCGACCCCCAGTATGAGTGCAAAAACAACCTTCATTACACAATCATCTTTCTTATGAATCTTGATCACATTCTCATGCCCTTGTTTGAACACAATCGGATCCAACGGTTCAGAATGCATCCAATCTGGCGATTGTCGGGTCTTAAAGCTCCAAGAGTACACATTACAGAGCTGTGTTGAGTTCCAATTAGATGAACTTAAGCCCACATAAAACACCTCACTATCATTCCACATTTTGGGCAAATCAATTCGCTCAAATAGCAACGGATCAACAGGCCGATTTTCCCCAAATCGACTCAATCGAACCTCTAATCGTCTCGAACCCGATTCATAATCGATCCAAACCTGCAACCTGTGACCACTATTCAGCCTCAAGTTGACAGATGACAAGTTTGCAGCTTTCAAAGACACAAAGTTAGACAAATCAATCCCAACATGATTCCCATTCATATCACCATACTTATCATCCATCAATGTATCAAACTCAACACTCAAGAACTTCAAATCACCCCTGTTCGAAAGCCCAAAAGAGCCACTACCATCAAACAAATCCACAGGATACCCATCGGAAAACACCACAAAAGCTAACCCATCTCCATTTCCAGCCTCCGACGACATCGAAAACGAGAAATACGTAGAAAAAGACACCAATTTCTTAGGAATTCCCGAATAAAACTTGATGGGGTTCTTGTAAATCACTCTACCAACACTCGATTGTAAAGAATCAGTGAGTTGTAAAGACGACTCATCGGTTACAGTTTTCGCATCGCCATAAAGAGCAAAAAGAGAGTCAAAGCTTGAATTTTGACCGAAATTCTTGAACGAAAAGGATGAATTGGAGTCTGCGATTAGGGATTTGAAGAACAGGGTCAAGAAACAGAGGATTATATGGTGCTTTGAGGTGGAAAAAGATGTCATTTTGATGGTGGAATGTGAAATTAGATGTGTTCTTGAGGTTTAATACAGTGTGTGTGAAGAAGACATTGAGGAATTGAAGCTAGGGTTTGAGAAATGAGGATGATAAACTTGTGGGGAATGATAGAGAGAGAGTGTGTGTATTGGAGGTTGTGAGAAATAAATATGGGAATTAAATTGAGGGTGTAGTGGTAGTGCAGGAGTCTCTGATTCTCTCACTTTTGGTCAGTGGTTGCTGACTTGGGGAGTAGAAGAATAAAAGATTAAAAGGGTGGTGGGATAGATTCTTTCTTTTTATAAGAATGTCCTTCACTTTCTGTTATTTGACATTTAGCCACCCTATGTGTTGGTAAGTAAAAGGTGATTGGATTAGTAGTAAGTTGTGTGAAATGTTTCTTAAAAGACTTATGCTCGAACGTTTCTTGAATAAACATCTTGAACGGTCATTTTTGTTGAAAAAGGTATCATTAGTGTATGTCGCAAATCAGTTGAGATGGAGAATGGATCATTTGTTATAGGAGGCTGGAGAGCTGAAACTCCTGGTAGATTTTATTTGGGTTGTTACATATGATTCAGAGTTAGGAGTATCGATGTCAGTGAGGACAATGGATTTCTTAAGGGACACGTCGCTTGAGGTGGATAGTGAAGTCTTTTTTTTAAGTGGTGGAATTTTTTTCTATCAAGATTCATTTTGACTGGACGAACTATTCGCCGGATAAATACAAATACGTGATTTCCTAATTTAACAACTCATCAAGGAAAAAATAGATAGTATTTTAACATGATTTGTTTAGACTGTTACATATAAGTCAAATAAAATAAAAATTGTTGTTACTTCTTACTATTAAAAACCAACTTTACCGAGTTAGATTTCACTATATCAACTAAAAGTTATACACCGTTAAAATAACAAAAAGAAAAAAAGGGTTATACAATTTACGCGTCATGTTCAACAATGAAGATCAAATGATTGCAAACAAGCAACAACAAATGAAGGTATGCTTGAAGTTCAACATCACAAGGGTGAAAATGGACTTGATTGCAAACAAAAAGTAGCAAAATGAAGGTATGTTTCTTAAAGACAGAAAGTAAAGGGGCAAATGTGAAAAATGTATATATGATAGGGGACAGCTGTTCCTAGGATACGTACCTCTCATTCTTGTGTACATTAAATTGTTATCTTTGTTTACTTTTTCCCTTTATTTCACGTGACTTTCCCATTTTTAATTCTTATTGTGGATGAAAGAAAGCAAAAGGATATGCTAGTGGTCGGATGCATAGAATTACTACAAATTCAAGGTGGAAAATACAATCAATTTTTTTTCCTACACATACATAACTTAATTATTATGCAAGTATACTACGGTATTTGTAAAAAAATAGTTTTTTATATGCTTTGAGTATCCATCTTAAAGATTCCACAATAAAGGTCCCGTGAGAAACAATTGCTTAGTGGAAGAAAGAGAATATATGAGGGTGGTTGGAGACGTGACGACTGTCGAGCAAAGAAGTTGCGAGAAGGTTCTGGGTTGTCGATGTTTTGTATATTGTTAATGTCGTTTATTATTAATAAAAACAATAGATAAAAAATAACTACAAATAAGACTAGACAAGAATCATGTTAAAAGTTGTGTGATACTTAGTTAAGTGTTTATGATGTTATGTATCATTTTATTTTATAATTTTGGTTATTTATATAAGTTTATGATCATATGCGCTATGCTAATTTTTCTTAAAAAACATTATTTTTATAAACACTTAAGTCTATTTAATCTTTTACTTCTAAGAATTTAGCAACATATTATCTTATGAGTAGCAAACATCATACCATACGAACACTTAATCATGTATATATGCTATGCTAATTGCCTATAAACATAAAAAATATACAAACAATTATCCAAACCTACATTCTAAGTCGCCCTTCTACTACCTATGACATATTTTCGAGAAAGTATATTTCAATGGTTGAAAACAACGGCTAGCTATTGCCTTAGTTATCAAGTTAATAATTGTATTGAATTTTTGTTGTTTATAGGGGTATATACTTTTAAAATACAATTACGTGAATTATTTAAAATGTGCTAATGGTATAATTTTAAAAGATATTAATAAAAAGTGCAAGAACTGTTTACAACTTTGTGTGATTAGTGTTTAAAAAAAATCAAAACATTTTATTTTTTGATCGTAGATCAATTATAAAATAACAAATAAAATAAGAAAGCATTAAAAACCTTCAATTTGCTTATCAGCTTTCCTAGCGAAAAGCAATTTACAAGTTTTATCATCGAAATCAAGTCTCTTTCAGTGATATATTATTATTTTTAATAGAACTCTTATAACTTGTAAATGGTTTTGCCCAAATTAGCACCATACGATTTTGTTTAAACATTCGATTTTTAGGTTTAAGAATTCTAACCCGTGATTCAATTTCAATAATGGTACTTTTTATCCCACTGTTATTATATAGTATTATTTCATAAATATAAAAGCATAGCTATTTTTAAAAGAAAATAGGCAAGTGGTAAAAACAATAACAAACTATTTTTAATTACTTTCCAGGTTACCAATAAATGTACCTATCATTGATCTATTGACATTCTTTACATGTGACTATGTGAGTATGTGACTACATCTATTATTCTTGAATTTTTTGTAAAAGTAGGGTATTTAGGGGGAGAGAGTTGACAAGAGGGGTTATTCTTATCGGTATGTGGCAATAGGGGATACCGCCCCTGGCAGGGGCGGCTTCTGACCTTTGACCGTGTGTGTCGTGTGGTTTGTGGTGGTTTGTTTGGTGATGTGACTAGTCAAACTGAGATCTCGCCCTTGGGAAGGGCGGGTTCTCCTTCTACCGTCCATTCTACCAACCTACTTTAATCTACGGTCCACATTTCAACTGCCTTAAAATTTTAAATTATTTGTTTTACCAACTTTCACTATTTATTCGTTTTACCATCCCATATTTCCCTTCACAATTCGTTCAACTCATTTCTTCAGAATTTCTTTAGAGTTTCAAAATTCATTTCAAATATGTTATTTAAACATGTTAAATGAACTTAAAACACGAACTTAAACATGTTATTTTGTTAACGCATAAACGTGAACAAAAATATGAGCTCATCAAGCATTTGTGTTGATTCTCAACATGTTATTTTGTTAAAAAACGAACTTAAAACATAAAGTTAAACATGATATTTTGTTAACGCATAAACGTGAACAAAAATATGAGCTCATCAAGTATTTGTGTTCATTCGTATTAACACATTGATAACCATAATAAAATAAACCAGATAACCAAGAATTGGAGCACTTAAGTTAAATAAATAAAATTAAGGGTATTGAGAACCCGCCCTTGCCAAGGGCGAGTTCTCAGAAAGTCAGACATCACATCAATCACACATTCAAACAAATAAACACAAACACATTCAAACGAAACATGGCAGAAGCCGCCCCTAACAAGGGCGGTATCCCCTAAAGTCAAATTTAATCAAGAATAACCCCTCTTGTCAACTCTCTCCCCCTAAATACCCTACTTTTAAAAAAAATTCTTTTTATAAATCAACTTATATTTATGCATATTCATCATCTCGTTATACCTAAACTAAACGGAACTATTTATGTGCTAATAAACAATTTCACAGAAAAAATTTAATAAAACACTATCATCAATATATGCATTTATATAATAAAAGGAACTGATGTATAAAAGATATATGATATTGTTATTATCGGATTTAATCGAAAATAAAAAGTAGCATAAAATATATAAAAAGCCCTTTTGGTAAATTCAATAAACTAAAATAACATAAAAAATATTGCTATATCAGGCATGATTAATATGAGGGCACAACAAAATAATAGGTAAATTTTGCTTAAATGTATAAGGGAGGAGGGGTGCTCTCGATACACACACCACATCACATCATATAACCACTAATCAATCTTTGTTATGTCATATTAAATCATACACTCAAATATGATGGCTGCTGGTGTTGTTACGTTACACCACACACACAAAAGCAACAGTCATGTTGGGGGGAACGATCATGGTGAGTACATGCCGTAAAAGCTGAATTTTGCAGTGTGAAAAGGAGCGACGGCGGTGTTGCCGCTCGACGTAGCCCCATTTCGTGACCTTACAGTAGGTGTGCCCCGCCCACACTAAGAAGTGGTTAACTGGTAATCTCAATGGTTAAATGATAAATAGAATGAACCATAAGTTAAAAATGAATGAAATAGTAAAAGTAAATCAAACACAAAAAGGTATATTCTTTAAGTGTTTGTTTTTGTATGTTTGGTTTTTAAACTTAAAAATTGGCAAACTTAGTCCAAACAAATGTGTACTCGGTTTTGATCCCTGTGGTTTAACCATTTTAACCATTTCAGTCCGAAAATGAATCTTTGATCATATCATGCCCTGTGGTTTTATTTTTGTAACGGTTTTGGTTGTGGTTTTATTTTTGTAACGGTTTTGTTTTCTGACACTAACTCTGTTAGTTTTTACAGTTAAATGTGATGGTACTTTGGTCAATTTACATTTGAAGTACTAGTTATGTAAATTTTATTAGATTAGGATAATTGTTATAATTTTTTTAAAACAAAAAAAAACTTGAATATAATTTAACCCACCACCATTGCCTGTGCCACCTCCACCTCTTGTGCCACCACCACCGCAGCGCCACCGCCACAGCTTGCACCTTCACCACCGCCTGCACCTGCGCCCGGCTATCGCCTGCGCATGCGCCACTGTAGTGCCACCGCCACCGCCTACACCTACACTGCCGCCTGCACCTGCGCCCCGCCACCGCTTGCATCTGCGCCACCGCCACTGCCTGTGCCACCTCTACCATCACCAGCGCCACCTCCACCGCGACGCCACCTTCACCTTTAATCTCCAAGTTGGGGAGATGGTTCTTCTCAAGGTTTCGCCGTGGAAAGGTGTGGTTCGCTTTGGAAAGAAGGGCAAAATGGCTCCAAGATTTGTAGGACCTTTCAAAATCCTGAAAAGGATTGGGAAAGTGGCTTATAAACTAGAGCTACCTTCCGACCTTAGTGGGGTTCATCCTGTGTTTCACGTCTCAAATTTGAGAAAGTGCTTGGCCGACGAAAGTCTGCATGTCCCATTGGAAGACATCCAGATTGACGAGTCATTGCATTTTGTCGAGAAGCCTGTCGAGATCATGGATCGTATTATGAAGAAGACTAGAACCACAACAACCCCAATCGTTAAGGTTCGTTGGGAGAATAAACGTGGCGCCGAATTTACTTGGGAACGTGAGGAGCACATGAAGAAGAAATACCCATTCTTATTTGTATAGTTTCATTTCTCTTAATTTCGGGACGAAATTCTTTTAAGTTGGGGAGACTGTAACATCTTGCATTTTCGTTAACTAAAAGTTAACTTCGTTAATCTTACAAGGGATATTATTGTTAATTTTGAAACTCATGTGTTGTTTGTGCTTATTTATTATTGTCATTAGGTTAAAAATAAATATTAAATAAAAATAATAATGTTAATATTAATAAAAGTAATAATAATAATAATTATAATCATAATAATAATATTTGTAACAATAATTGAATAATAATAACTATAATAAAGTTACTAATGATAATAAAAATAAATTGTATAGTTATGGAATTTAACAATGTTTAAAACTTTGAGTAGTTAAAGTTTAGGGGGTCTAAGTGTCAAATATTAAACTTTATATAGAAGTTTCTGCTTAAAATAAAAGAAACTTAATGTTGAGGGACTAAATATGTAACTAATTAAACCCAAACCCCCCATTCCCCTTTTTCCCCCGTTTTTCCGGCGACTCGCCGGCCGGCCTCCGGCCAAGTCCGGCGAGGCCCCAAAACACCTCAAATTCCTTCGTTTTCAACCCCAAACCGTTCTAAATCTGTTCGTGTACGTAGATCGAACTTGAATCCAGCAATTAACCACCTTAAAGACATCGGTTATCAATCTTAATCGTGATATAACCGAAGCCATTAAACCCACGACCGTTCGAGCATTAAAACTCAATTATAGCTCAATTAACTAAACCTAATCAAACGTTTATCTAAGTTTAATCGATTGCAATTACCAATTACACCTGAAACCCACGGATTCATCTTGTCCGATTATCTCTTTCGTCGCGAACCTGCAACCTATTCGAAACCCATCATCCAAACTTTCTAAACTTCGATTGATCGAGGGCATTTCATCAAGAACTATATTCGAAGCTAACTGCAAGCTTAATTGGGTTTTCATTGAAGTTTGCTCATCCATTGGATAATACGACCGAGAGTTCGTCTTCGATTAGGATCATCTTCAATCTGAAATTAAACGGGTAAATTACACACATGTACATACTCGATTTATCATGGGGAACAAAAGCCCCATGATTTCAGGCCTTTACATAAACGATTTGCTTGTCAATTTGGGGGAGAATCGATCTAGGGTTCATGGGAAATGGGGGTTTTGTTTAAACTTTGGTTTTAAGAATTAAAAATGGGGTTATACCGCGGCTGGAAGCCATGGTACACTGGTTCATGACTCACCCTTACATTCAAGAGGTCCCGGGTTCGAACCCGGGCACCCTCTTATATTTTTTAAAAGCCTTTTAGGCCTAAAATCTTTTCTAGAAAAATTCTATAAATTATAAAAAAATAATTTTCATAAACTTTTAACCTTTAAATTAACAAAATGATTTTTCTGTAAATTTATTTTCATATAACAAAATGCCTTAACATTTTATTATTAAATTTTTATAAGAATGAGTTTATGTAAAAATTAGATTTTTACTTAAATCATTAATAAATTATATATTTTCTTCGATTAAAGTTTTATGTTAATATCAATGAATTTGCAATTTTGTAAGAATATTTCTTTATTGTGCAATATAAGTAAATAAATATATATATATATATATATATATATATATATCTATATATATATATAAGTATATATATTATTAAATTGGCTCACAAAACTCCCTTAAATCCTAAGGAACCTAGTTCATGTTTAATTGATAAACCTTATTATTAACCTAAAATCTTGTTATATTTATATATTTAGGTGTGCCTTGTGACTTTTGACCTTGGAACGACATTCATTATTCTTATTGAACTTCATTTTATACTTATTTGACATGTGAGTTTTCCTTGTCCCCTTTTTATAATTTCACACATATTTGGGGTGAAACATGATGCTTATATTTCATACACGTTTAAACTTTTGAGACTTGTAATGCACATGCAATTCTACTTATTTTTGGTCATGGTTATTTGTGTTTTGTGAGTGTTTATATGAGATACATTATTTGTTTACAATCATTAACTATTGCTAGCCTGGCGACGTCTTAGATCTTTGGGCCTGACAAGCCTATTTGGTGCTAAAGTCGAGGTATTGCCGACTCCTAGGGGCCGTACGCTTGTGCACTAGGGAACCAAATACACTTAGCCAATCTTATATACTTGTAATCAAGTCGAGGTTTGGTTGTAACGATATGTGTTCTATAACCTTACTAGCTTATAATCCATGACATGAATTGCTACTTGTAATCTTATTATGTATGAAAACTTGGAAACTCACCAACTATTTTTAGTTGACTCGTTATTTTCATCATGTTTCAGGAAATCCCCAAGTTTAAAGTGGACATTTGAAGCTTGCAATAAAACTAGGATTTGGACCTAGTTAATAAACAAAAGGAACATGTTTGTTATTTCATGTTGAAACTTATTTCATTATTGAGACTTATGCTTGTAATGTAATTTTGAGACTTATGTTTAATATATTGGAATTTAAATATAGCGTTATGTGGCTGTGAACAATCTTAACCCTCACACCTCGACGTTTCCGCCGTCAAGGTTGGGGTGTGACAGATTGGTATCAGAGCCCATAACTATAGGGATTTAGGTTATTAGAAATGGTGACCTAGACTATAGCTTATGCATGAACCTCTTAGAATAATATTTATATTCTTGGTAATATATATATTGTTACATGCTACATAATGCTATACTTAACCTATGTGCAATTTGATGCCTTAGCATAGGTTTGCCTTGTAATTGTTTAAACTTAGTTACTCGTCTCCCTAAACTTACCTTTTGACACTTTGACTCTCCCCGAAAAATGAAACTTCTTAATCTTATTCTCGTCGACACGTGGAATTGTATACTTATGCTTATGACTTGAATCCTTAGACTTATGTCTAATCTATGTAAAATCTCATCAAGGTTTTGATTCCATGAACCTAAGATATTTGTGTGACACATAGACACCTGTATTCTGGATTTCCTGGCAAAAGGCCCTCGGGCTAAGGCAAGCATATCGCATAAATCCTACGGGACTAGTTATGCTTACCTGGGGATTTCTGGGATGAGTGATAAACTATGGTCAACATACACAAATTTCTAAGGCAAGTGGGTCAACTTACCTTGACGTGTCAACGTTTCCAAATGGTAATGCGTTACCAAATGGAACCATTCCATGTGCCTTACAACTTTAGCCTTATCCTTGTTGAATTATAATCCTTGTTATTCCAATTCTTGTATCTAACTCATTTTGTATATTCCAGCATGTCTCGTCATCATGGAAAGCGTGGAAGTTCCGATCGTAAACTAGCCGCCATGATTGCTCGTCAAATGGCTGCTGTCATCCCGACCATGGTTGCTGAACTTAATAGCACCTTACTGACCAATGGTAGCAACAATGGTAATGGTCATGGAGAGAACAGCAACAACCAAAATGGGAACAACCAAAACGGGAACAATCGAACTTGCACTTTCAAACACTTTAGCTCTTGCAAGCCCACTAGTTTTAGTGGCAAGGAAGGAGCCACTGGTCTTCTTGAGTGGTTCGAAAGCATGGAGAATACCTTCATCAACTGTGAGTGTCCCGAGGCACTCAAGGTTCGTTATGCTACTAGTGTGCTCCAACAAAGGGCACTTACCTGGTGGAATAGCGAGAAGAGGAAACCGTGGACCCGAAGCTGTGCAAGCACTTACCTGGGAGGAGTTCAAGAACATCGCTATCGCGAAGTTCTGCCCACGAAGTGAGTTGCAAAAGTTGGAGGAAGAATTCTGGAACTTGAAGCAAAATGATGGTGATCATTTGGCCTACTCAACTAGGCATCATGAGTTGAGTTTACTGCTGCCTCACATGGTCGACACTGTCCCCCGCAACATCGAGAAGTTCATTAAGGGTGTACCACCCCAAATTCAAGATGCTGTGGTGGGTAGCCGACCCACAACTTTGGAAGAAGCCATTACTATCACCGCTCAACTCACCGAGAATCATATACGAGCAGGCACCATGTCTGTAAAGGGTGCAAAGAAGGTAGAGAAGACGGCTACTGAGGCTGTTAAGGAGACCAAAGCTGAACCGTCTTACAACAACAACAACAACAAGAAGCGCAAGTTCACACCGGCGCGCAACTATGCTGTGGCTGCACCTAAACAACCTCAAGACAACTTGTACCTGCGGCTGCACCTGTGGCACAAGTGCCTGGGGCTAGGGCTTATGCTGGTCCCCAGCCTATGTGCAACATTTGTAGGTACCATCACCCGGGAAATCAACCATGCCGTATTTGTACCTTATGCGGTAAATATGGTCACTTGGTGGCGACTTGTCACCGTGCACCTAACAACAACGCCGCCGTGGTCACAAATCGTGTTTGCTACAACTGTGGGGAACCTGGTCATTTCCGCCCACAATGCCCCCGTCTTGTGGGTAATGTTCCACAAGCTCGAGGACGTGCTTTCAACATCAATGCAAATCAAGCACAAGCAAACAACGATGTGGTGAATGGTATGTTCACTTACCTTTAACTTTTGTGATCTAATTCTTTTCATGTGTTGCCTATGTCGTTAAATACCTTTAAAATTGAACAGGTATGTTCCTTATTAATAAAACTTATGCCTATGTCCTATTTGATTCTGGAGCCGATAAGAGTTTTGTTTCTTTAGAGTTTGAACCCATACTTGCTAAGCCACATACGAAACTAGAAAGACCTCTTACCGTTGAAGTCGCCGATGGAGAACCGATCACCGTTGACATCGTTATTCGTGATTGCATCTTAAGCCTTGACACGCATGATTTTCTTATCGATCTTATCCCTATGAAACTTGGAAGTTTCGACGTCATCATTGGTATGGATTGGTTAGCCAAACACCATGCCGAGATCATTTGTTTCGAGAAGTGCATTCGCATACCGTTACCCTCTGGAGATACTTTGAAAGTGTTCGGTGAGAAATCTTCCAAAGGGCTTAAACTCATGTCTTGCACTCAAGCCCGAAAGTGCTTAAGCAAGAAGTATATGGCCTTCTTGGCTTACGTGGTCAACACGAAAGTCAAAGGGAAAGAACTTAAGGATGTCCCTATCGTACGAGACTTTCCTGAGGTATTTCCCGATGACCTTAGTGGTTTACCTCCCGTGCGTGAAGTCGAGTTTAAAATTGACTTGATACCGGGAGCAAACCCCGTGGCTAAGTCACCATATCGACTTGCACCATCGGAAATGCAAGAACTCTCTAGTCAACTTCAAGAGTTATCCGAGAAGGGCTTCATCCGTCCTAGTTCTTCGCCTTGGGGTGCACCTGTACTATTCGTGAAGAAGAAAGATGGAACGTTTCGTATGTGCATCGATTATCGTGAGCTTAACAAACTTACCATCAAGAACCGTTATCCTCTTCCTCGTATCGATGATTTGTTTGACCAACTTCAAGGAGCTGCTATTTTCTCGAAGATCGACTTACGTTCTGGCTATCATCAATTACGAGTCCATGATGATGATATCCCAAAAACCGCTTTTCGTACTCGTTATGGGCACTACGAGTTTATGGTGATGCCTTTTGGTTTAACCAATGCTCCTGCTGTCTTCATGGATCTCATGAATCGAGTATGCAAGCCTTATCTAGACAAGTTTGTGATCGTCTTCATTGATGACATACTTATCTATTCAAAGTCCAACACCGATCATGAACTGCATTTGAGATTGGTTCTTGAGTTGTTAAAGAAAGAGCAATTGTACGCGAAGTTCTCGAAGTGTGATTTCTGGCTCGAGGAAGTTCAATTTCTAGGACACGTGGTGAATAGCCAAGGAATTCACGTTGATCCTGCAAAGGTGGAAGCTGTGAAGAATTGGTGTGTTCCTATAACTCCGACCGAAGTTCGTTCTTTTCTTGGTCTTGCTGGTTATTATCGGCGATTCATTGCCAACTTCTCGAGGATCGCGAAACCGCTCACTACTTTGACACAAAAGAATAAACTATTCGAGTGGGGTCCCGAGCAAGAAGAAGCTTTTGAAGCGTTAAAGCACAAGTTGTGCAATGCTCCTATCTTGACCCTACCCGATGGAAACGACGATTTCACCGTGTATTGTGATGCATCTAAACAAGGCCTTGGTTGTGTTCTTATGCAACGAGGGAAGGTCATAGCTTATGCATCGAGACAATTGAAGGTTCACGAGGTGAATTACACAACACACGATCTTGAGCTTGGTGCTGTTGTCTTTGCTTTGAAGATTTGGAGGCACTACTTGTATGGTACGCAATGTATAGTCTACACCGATCACAAAAGCCTTCAACACGTTTTCAATCAAAAAGATCTCAATATGAGACAACGTCGTTGGGTGGAGTTGATTAGTGATTATGATTGTGACATTCGTTACCATCCTGGTAAAGCAAACGTTGTAGCCGACGCTCTAAGCCGAAAGATTCACAACAAGATGATCTCATTCCAAGAAATTCGCGATCGACGACAATGGTTTGATACTTTGGGTGAGTTCGATACTGAGATCCGACTTGATGTCAACGAGACCACCGTATTGCTACAAAACCTGAGAATAGATAGTGACATCGAGTCTAGTATCCTGGAGGCTCAACAAATGGTACAACGAGAAGGAAGAATGAAGGATGAATTGGAGCATAATCTTCTAACCGATTGGAAACGAAACCCAATGGGTTGATGTACTTCGCCAATCGAATTTGGGTTCCAAACCGCGATAACCTCCGTACCTTCATCATGAACGAAGCTCATCAAAGTCGTTATTCTATTCATCCTGGCTCCGATAAGATGTATATGGACCTGCGTGGTCAATATTGGTGGCCTGGAATGAAGAAAGGACATAGCGACTTATGTAGCTAAGTGTCTTACGTGTACGAAGGTTAAAGCCGAACATCAACGTCCAAGTGGATTACTTGAGCAACCCGAGATTCCAATGTGGAAGTGGGAACACATATCCATGGACTTCATAACAAAGCTACCCCGAACCTCTCGAGGACATGATAGCATATGGGTAATCGTTGACCGATTGACCAAGTCGGCGCATTTTATACCTATACGTGACACTTACAAAACATCAAAGTTAGCTCGTATATACGTTGATGAGATTGTAAGTCGTCATGGGGTACCTCTGCACATCATATCCGACCGAGATGCTCGCTTCACTTCACATTTTTGGTCGTCTATGCAAGAACTCTTGGGAACACAACTAGATCTAAGCACGGCTTACCATCCTCAAACTGATGGTCAAACCGAGCGAACGATCCAAACCTTGGAGGATTTGCTACGCCTTTGTGTTCTTGACTTTGGTGGCGATTGGGATACGCATCTACCGCTCGCGGAATTTTCGTATAACAATAGTTACCACTCGAGTATCAAGATGGCACCGTTTGAAGCACTTTATGGTCGAAAATGTCGTTCGCCGATCTGTTGGACCGACATTGGTGAAAACTTCATCACTGGTCCTGAACTTATACAAGAGACGACCGATAAAGTTTCTATCATTCGCAAGAACCTTGAAGTGGCGAGAAGTCGTCAAAAGAGCTATGCTGACAAGCGACGTAAGCCATTGGAATTCCAGTTGGGGAGATGGTTCTTCTCAAGGTTTCGCCGTGGAAAGGTGTGGTTCGCTTTGGAAAGAAGGGCAAATGGCTCCAAGATTTGTAGGACCTTTCAAAATCCTGAAAAGGATTGGGAAAGTGGCTTATAAACTAGAGCTACCTTCCGACCTTAGTGGGTTCATCCTGTGTTTCACGTCTCAAATTTGAGAAAGTGCTTGGCCGACGAAAGTCTGCATGTCCCATTGGAAGACATCCAGAATGACGAGTCATTGCATTTTGTCGAGAAGCCTGTCGAGATCATGGATCGTATTATGAAGAAGACTAGAACCACAACAACCCCAATCGTTAAGGTTCGTTGGGAGAATAAACGTGGCGCCGAATTTACTTGGGAACGTGAGGAGCACATGAAGAAGAAATACCCATTCTTATTTGTATAGTTTCATTTCTCTTAATTTCGGGACGAAATTCTTTTAAGTTGGGGAGACTGTAACATCTTGCATTTTCGTTAACTAAAAGTTAACTTCGTTAATCTTACAAGGGATATTATTGTTAATTTTGAAACTCATGTGTTGTTTGTGCTTATTTATTATTGTCATTAGGTTAAAAATAAATATTAATAAAAATAATAATGTTAATATTAATAAAAGTAATAATAATAATAATATAATCATAATAATAATATTTGTAACAATAATTGAATAATAATAACTATAATAAAGTTACTAATGATAATAAAAATAAATTGTATAGTTATGGAATTTAACAATGTTTAAACTTTGAGTAGTTAAAGTTTAGGGGGTCTAAGTGTCAAATATTAAACTTTATATAGAAGTTTCTGCTTAAAATAAAGAAACTTATGTTGAGGGACTAAATATGTAACTAATTAAACCCAAACCCCCCATTCCCCTTTTTCCCCCCCGTTTTTCCGGCGACTCGCCGGCCGGCCTCCGGCCAAGTCCGGCGAGGCCCAAAACACCTCAAATTCCTTCGTTTTCAACCCCAAACCGTTCTAAATCTGTTCGTGTACGTAGATCGAACTTGAATCCAGCATTAACCACCTTAAAGACATCGGTTATCAATCTTAATCGTGATATAACCGAAGCCATTAAACCCACGACCGTTCGAGCATTAAAACTCAATTATAGCTCAATTAACTAAACCTAATCAAACGTTTATCTAAGTTAATCGATTGCAATTACCAATTACACCTGAAACCCACGGATTCATCTTGTCCGATTATCTCTTTCGTCGCGAACCTGCAACCTATTCGAAACCCATCATCCAAACTTTCTAAACTTCGATTGATCGAGGGCATTTCATCAAGAACTATATTCGAAGCTAACTGCAAGCTTAATTGGGTTTTCATTGAAGTTTGCTCATCCATTGGATAATACGACCGAGAGTTCGTCTTCGATTAGGATCATCTTCAATCTGAAATTAAACGGGTAAATTACACACATGTACATACTCGATTTATCATGGGGAACAAAAGCCCCATGATTTCAGGCCTTTACATAAACGATTTGCTTGTCAATTTGGGGGAGAATCGATCTAGGGTTCATGGGAATGGGGGTTTTGTTTAAACTTTGGTTTTAAGAATTAAAAATGGGGTTATACCGCGGCTGGAAGCCATGGTACACTGGTTCATGACTCACCCTTACATTCAAGAGGTCCCGGGTTCGAACCCGGGCACCCTCTTATATTTTTTAAAAGCCTTTTAGGCCTAAAATCTTTTCTAGAAATTCTATAAATTATAAAAAAATAATTTTCATAAACTTTTAACCTTTAAATTAACAAAATGATTTTTCTGTAAATTTATTTTCATATAACAAAATGCCTTAACATTTTATTATTAAATTTTTATAAGAATGAGTTTATGTAAAAATTAGATTTTTACTTAAATCATTAATAAATTATATATTTTTCTTCGATTAAAGTTTTATGTTAATATCAATGAATTTGCAATTTTGTAAGAATATTTCTTTATTGTGCAATATAAGTAAATAAATATATATATATATATATATATATATATATATATATATATATATATTATATATATATATATATATATATATATATATATATATATATATAAGTATATATATTATTAAATTGGCTCACAAAACTCCCTTAAATCCTAAGGAACCTAGTTCATGTTTAATTGATAAACCTTATTATTAACCTAAAATCTTGTTATATTTATATATTTAGGTGTGCCTTGTGACTTTTGACCTTGGAACGACATTCATTATTCTTATTGAACTTCATTTTATACTTATTTGACATGTGAGTTTTCCTTGTCCCCTTTTTATAATTTCACACATATTTGGGGTGAAACATGATGCTTATATTTCATACACGTTTAAACTTTTGAGACTTGTAATGCACATGCAATTCTACTTATTTTTGGTCATGGTTATTTGTGTTTTGTGAGTGTTTATATGAGATACATTATTTGTTTACAATCATTAACTATTGCTAGCCTGGCGACGTCTTAGATCTTTGGGCCTGACAAGCCTATTTGGTGCTAAAGTCGAGGTATTGCCGACTCCTAGGGGCCGTACGCTTGTGCACTAGGGAACCAAATACACTTAGCCAATCTTATATACTTGTAATCAAGTCGAGGTTTGGTTGTAACGATATGTGTTCTATAACCTTACTAGCTTATAATCCATGACATTAATTGCTACTTGTAATCTTATTATGTATGAAAACTTGGAAACTCACCAACTATTTTAGTTGACTCGTTATTTTCATCATGTTTCAGGAAATCCCCAAGTTTAAAGTGGACATTTGAAGCTTGCAATAAAACTAGGATTTGGACCTAGTTAATAAACAAAAGGAACATGTTTGTTATTTCATGTTGAAACTTATTTCATTATTGAGACTTATGCTTGTAATGTAATTTTGAGACTTATGTTTAATATATTGGAATTTAAATATAGCGTTATGTGGCTGTGAACAATCTTAACCCTCACACCTCGACGTTTCCGCCGTCAAGGTTGGGGTGTGACACAAAGCCACAAACTCCTTCGACAAACCCCGCGAAACACACCACATCAAACACCGTCGCCCCGCCGACGAAAACATCTGCCAAGAAGCCCACCGCTGTGCCGCTGACGTTGTTAAGTCTATCGCTTCCTGGAGCCGATTCGATTGAAATGACGTCGGTTATGCGTGCTCCGCCGCTTCCGAAACCGGCAACAGTGGTGTTACGGCTGCCTGCGGCAGCGATTGAGGCGTCGGAGAAGGGGATAAGGGCGTTTAATTCGGAATTTTTGGCAATGATGCAGGAGACGATTAGGATGGAGGTGAGGAATTACACTAGTGGTGTAGATCTGCAACAGCCTGTACGTGCCGGTGGCGATGGGTTTAGGGCGGCGGCGACGGTGGCGCCGGCGGTGGCGAATAGGGTTGGGGTTAACAAGATCAATTAGTGTTTGCGTGTGTTGATTAAATTTGTTCTTATAATTTATATTTATATTTTTTCATTATATATTGAATATTGCAAAAATAATACTTGAAGTTATCTTAATAATTTACAAGAATAGTCCTTGCATGTAGATTGACCAAAAAACACCTGGAGTTAACAGCAAAAACTAACATAGTTAGTGGCAAGGACCAAAACCGTTATAAAAATTAAACCACATGGCATGATATGATCAAAGATTTCTTTTTGGACTGAATTGTTTAAAATGGTTAAACCACAGGGACCAAAACCGAAATTTACTCAACTTCAAATTTAGTCCAAACTTTTGTATGAGCATTACACTTATGGTCACCAAAGTTAAATATAAAAGTTAGTCCGAACTTTTATAAAATGCATAAAAGTGAAGGAATTTAATGTAAGGGGCCAAACATTTAATAAATACACAAAAGTTTGAACCAACTTTATAATTTTAAAAGTTTGGAAACAAAATATGCAATCTGGTTAAATCACATGGACTTTTTATACAGTTTTCTCTAATTATTCTTGGTAATCTAGTTTTTCTTCAATAATTGTTGGTTGTTAACTTAAAAAACTAATTTATGGTCGTATTTACTATTTTTCATTGCGTCCCGGCATAGATTTTTTTTCATAATAGAGTTGTATTAAATCTAGGGTATTTTTGGTATCGTATGTTATCTCGACTAAAAAATAAAACCGATACTGACCGAAGAAAATCGGTAGCGTTATATAACTGTTTTCTATCTATGTTTCAGAATTTTCAATCTCCAAAACCAAGTTGCTGCAACTTCATGTGTTTCTTATACACGTTACTGGCACTATTTCACACATGTAACAAAGTTCGTAAACACACAACAACAGTTGACTAAATTTCTATTTGTACATAAAATGTTACTCAACCCTATGATTTCCATTTAAGTACGAAACAAATATTTATGTTGGCCCATTGTCATATAATCGGCTTGAAGATGTGGTTGCTACCATGGCTGCATATCAAAGGGGAATATCCTGTTTATTTTTCATGCGTTTTATATAATTATTTTAAATTAGATTAGGTTATGGAAATATAAGTGGTTGTAAGAAAAACCTTAGCAAGGAACCCAAATCTCATAAATCTCCTCACTCAACAACCCATCAGCAAAGCAGCAGTGCAAACAAATCAACCCTAAATGAAGTCCACTGTCCACATGACACTAGAAAATAGAATTCATTATACTAGATCATAATAACCCGCAATACTAATGTAAAATTGAGTTGTTATCTTTTGACAGGTGTGTATTTTGGTGTGTCCCAACTCCCATGCATCCACCACACATTCGTGATCCTCTGAATTAACAAAAATATTATTTGGAATCACCTATTGGTCTGCTTAAAATCAGCAATTGGGCTCGTTATAGAGCTAACCATGAGTCCATGACTAAAGACTAAACGTAGTGATTCCATTAAATGGCTTCAAATTTGCTTAGTTGGATAAAAATGAGACTATAAAACCATTACATCCTAATTAAAGAAGGCTTCATACTTATTTTTAGTCAAGCCTTTAACGGACGTTATAAGATGAGAGTAAATTTATTTTTTCTATTACTTTTGACAACTTTAACTAAAAAAGGTTTTAAAACCACTACGTTTGTTTTAAAAGATGTTTTAACCAATTCATGTTTGACTAGTTGACATTTTAACCAAGAAATCACCGCACATAGTCTAAATACTAATGAGGCAATGAGGGCGTTAAAATAGATCATAAAGAAATTAAAAAATTGTAGGTGTTTTCACCGCACCTAAGTTCCCATCGGGTGTCATATCAACATCGTTTTTGATTTTTCGTTAGTTTTTTAAGTTTTTTTGTAGGGGTGTGGCCCCATGTCCCTTGTTTTCCCCACATTTTCCGTGTGTTTTTGGGGGTGAGTGGGGTGGGGTTAGGGGGGGGGGGGGGGGGGTTGGTTCTCACCTACACCGAGAGTTTCTCACAATTTTCGGATTGCCACTGCGTGTGGCCTTATCAAAATAACACTTTTTAATAACAACAATCATAAAAATAAGCCCCCAGCTACATGTCCTTTGGACCCTTCGCCCGCCCGCCGCCAGTGGAAGCAAGCACCTTTGTATTGTGTCTATGAGCCATTGGACAGAAACGCTCAACTGTGGCATAGTTAGTTCAAATTCTTTCAGAAACAAATGCTATAGAATATTCCATTCTTGTAGCAGCCATCGCTTCGGATCCTGCTCTTCGGGACTTTTAAGGAGCGGGAAAAATTGTTGGAATCATTCAAATGGGGATTCCTTGCTCAAAGATGTTCATTTGTACATGTATCATATATGTCACATGTGACATGTGCATTTCCGCTCAAGAGGGCCAACTCTTCTAGTTGCGCCTCTAACCTTACTACGCTACCCTGATAAAAGGTCGAATTCAGCAGGACTGCAGGCACGAAATGCCGATCAAATCCTTTAAAGGAAGCCTAATCAAAGTGTAGAATTACTGAATGAATACGAGCTGCAGCCAATACCCGAGGCATAAAAGAAGCATTTTCCACGGGATCCTGAAACCACCAGCCACACCGACCTAATTCATGATGAGCCCACCAATTTTCTCTTTCTGGATGGATTTTTCACCATCTATCTCCATGGGTGAATGCTTCCGGCTGGTATATTATTATACCATGTGTAGGCTCAGCTGGCAATACACACCAGAAACTTTGGTCAAGCTTTCATCTAAACACAACAAACTTTTTCAAAAAGCCATCTAGAGGAATTATAACCCCTTTATCTTTATGACATCCCTAACTTTATCACCTGACTGCTTTGTCTTCTAAAAGATCCACCCGTTTCGAGTCTTCTATTAGAGCCAAATCGACAACTTTTGTTCAACTCAAGTTGAAAACTGGTTTCGGGTTGGCCCAACAAAAGACAATTATTTTTATATATTCATTCGGGTTGAAACCGAGAGAAATAATGTAGTTGAGCCTGATCTAAAACCAGTTTGATCAGATTGTACCTGATCACATCTAAGCTACAGCTCTTGAACCTGAGCCTGATGCCCTGATCATCTTTAACCAAAGTAGTTAATGATAAAATGAAATATTAAATTAAGAGATTCACCAAGAGAGTAGAACAATATACACTTGATATTTCTTAAACTAAGTAGCCAAAATATAAAACTAACAAATCGAAAAATGCTAATAATAAAAAAACACCAACTTCATAATACAACTAGGGGTCCTCTAAAATCTAAATCAAAATCAAAAAGAGCAAGACCCGCGAATCAAGTTTTTTACTTAAAGATACAAATCAAGGATTCAGCGGGTCTTTGAGTTTCAAACGAACTTATCGACACATGACGTGGTTGCATCAGCTATGCACTATCAAGTACTTCAACGTGTACGCTGTCACCATCTTCATTCACCTTCCCGTTCACTTGACTTCTCAACCTCTGTATCACCATCATCAAATTACTTATTTATCAACTCTTTTAATAATTAATTTATAAACTGAACCGAAAGAAAGCACTCATATTGATACCCGATCTGTAGGATCTCCAGAGTTTCCATTCACAAGTTTAGCGCCCTCCTCTTTCATTCGGCCATCTTTGCTCAAAGGTAACAAAAGGGCACCCATACTGCGTTCAGGCATCTCTGTAAGGTAATAGACGTATATTTTAGAATGCTAAATTTTAAACATAGCTATCTGAAGTAGCATATTTGATATATATATATATATATATATATATATATATATATATATATATATATTAGATATATAGATAGATATATATATATATATATATATATATATATATATATATATATATATATATATATATATATATATATATATATTTAATGATACTAACCTGGCAATTTCTTGTCAACAAAGAACACAACCAAATTAACAGTGTACCTGCAAGAATAAACATAAGTTTGTCAACTTGCATAACAAGTTATTGCATGGCTGTTGAAAATATATGAATTATGGAAATTCTGCTGAAGCATTATCTTACCAAGCCACAACGACGTCGACTGTGTAATGTTTACGAGATGCAATAATTAATAAACTCTGTACCACAACAACTAACCAAGCACACTGCTTTATAAATCTACAAGAATCAAAAGGAGTTTGGATATTAGGAGTCTTTTTCATAATATGGTAGAATACAAAGTCTTATATTGTTTTAGTAACAACTATCATTCTTCTATTAGTATTTTTCGTTTCCAACTCTACACCAAACAACTTAAACAAGTTGTCCTCGCAGAAAGCTACTTTATTAAACTAATAAGATATTAAAATGGTTCTAAATTGATAAAAGCTATGTTATCTTAAAAGCATTACCTCCTAGTACCGTATTTTTGATACGTACGCACAAATACAAGAGAAAAGATCATGTGAGATGAGAATATCAAATCCCCACAACCATAAAGAACGCCCCGAGGAACTGCAAGTTCAGATAATAACATTAGAGACTAACCTTAAAGCAAAGAAATATATGAAAAGGAATTAATAATAGGACTTACTGATAATTAGAGTTTCAAAAATATTATCAGGACGAGGTAGTGTTGCAAGCCGTGAACCCTAGAATCATGAACAAACTTTAAATACAGTGTGTTTTGAGTCTTAATTTGATGGTATGAATAATTTGATAATTATCAAAAAAACAAACAAATAAGTAAATAGAGTACAACATACCTCACGACAATGGTAGTTCGGACCAGGCAGTACGGTTGAATAGAATGTAATGATACGAAGAATTTGACAAGCCTGCGGAACATAAGAGAAAAGATTGCAAATTTCAAGAGGTGCTTCAAAAGAAAATATATTTGTAGCTTTCTTAATGGGAAAGATAAATTGATATAAGTTGTAAACATAACAACTATACTCCCAGACTAAGTGTTCAATTGTCAGAGTTTATGCTAAGTGAGATAAAAAAAGTCACACAAAGGTCAACAACCTTGACTCACAACTCCTAAGTCCCAACTAAAATTATAACGAAAATAACATTTTCAAGAATCCCAAGAACCAACTAGCATGCCTATCCACTTAACTGACTTACATATTGTGTGAGAATAGTATTACCATAAATTTTTTAATCATATATGGGATTCCATACATCATACTATTCAAATGTGTAGTTCGTCTTACAGTGTACAGTACATATATACATACAACCATACTTGAGTCTACATATACATATATATGATGCATACATATAACTCCAGTCATGACAGTGTGACAGTGCCTGTTTCCATGACAAGAAGTCCTTGAATTTAGGACACCGTTATCTTACTTTACTCAAAAGCACAAAAACATAAGCATTTATTGTGAAACTGTGTAAATGTGCAGGTACAAATTGCCACTTACAACTAAAAACGCAAGGACTCTGCACCATATGAGAACTGTGTAGATCTTTTTGCTCTTGAATATGAAAGGATGGAAGGTCCACTGTACCAGAAGAAAAGCCAAAATAGTACCAAACACTAGATCAGAAAAAAATGTACATAACAATCATAAATGCAAAAATAAGTTATTTTTAAAGAATTAAAATTTGCGACCCACATTAGAAAATAGAAAGCATAATTACCAAGAAGAAGGATAGAAAGACAAATGAGAATACGGTCTCACTGACATACGCTCTTTCCTGCCCAAGTTCCTAAAAAACATAGAATTACAAATATATAATCATTAGCAATTTTATTTGCCCTATAACCCTTGACACAGGTTACAAAAATATAAAGACCTTTGGTCCCAATTAGCCCTCACGACTAGTGCAAATCACCCCCTGACATGGGTCACAAAAATTTAAAGACTTTGGTCCAAATGCATGGCCCCTAAGGGATAGCACCTAAGTAATGTGCTTTACACAAGATCAAAAGATCAAGTCATAGAACCTTCAAGGTGGTGATGTAGTGCCATGTGATTGAGTCCCTAACAAGGGTCTTATAATCAAATCCAACTGTCGTTGGTATTCTACCTTTCACCCCTTAAAGGCCACTTGCCAGGTGTAAGTTGTGTTTTACCGATTTCATTGGTTGGTTACAAAAAGAAAAGAAGATCAGGCCTTAATTTATACTTACAGGAAGCAGAAAGAAGCCAGCATCCTGAAGAATTGGTCCTGGACGATGAAAATAATGAACTCCTCGAGCTGCCAGACCATGAATGTACTGAAGAAAATATACCAAAATGAGAATTATAATAAACATCACCTTTTTAGATGGCTAAGCTATAAAACATAATAAAATACCCGAAAGCTTTAGCAAAAAATAAGGAAATTTAGATAAGGAAGTGACCTTCACATAAAGCAATACATCACCAGGGTTGCAACAACCTTATTGATATGCAACACACTAACCATCACATCAGTTTTAATGTATGTTTTTGTTTATTTTCCAACATAGCTCAATCTCCTAATTGTCAAGTATTCTCTCATAAATAATTAATAAAATATACACCCAAAAGTGCAAACTAATAGAGTAAAAACAACTTCTTCTCAAAATCAAACATCTCTAAAGTAAGTTAAGAAACAGAGACGTGTTATCTAATCACAACATCAGTAATAAAGCCTTCAGTCAAGGAAGACAAAAAACTGATTAGGTAAAACGATCCGTACTCTCAACTTCATCTACAACTCAATAAACGTCATCAATCACACTTTAAACCGTCAAAACAACAACAACACCGAGATCAATAACGAGAACACACCTGACAAATTAATCCTCCAAGCACATACTTCCAATTCTCCACAAGAAGATTAATTTCCGTAGTAGTTTCCGCACAAATTCTCTTCCAAATCTATCAAAAACAGATCAACAAATCACTTCCCGTAACAAAAACAACTATAAGTCAATACACCGTATGAGAAACAATACCTTCGAACCCTCGCGACGAATGTAAAGCGACATCGTGTGATCGTGTGAGCGCCAATGCCATATCACATCACAAACCTAGCAGTTATCGTCACCATCGCCCTTCAAAATCAACGGAAACCAACTTTTATGCTCCGAAACCCTAAATCAATACACCGAATCGCGTGACAGCGGTTTTGATTTTGAATTCGAACGATTCGCGAATAGATTCACAAATCGGTTCAAAATTGGTTAAAATCGATGCGATTAGGATGAAATTAGCAGCAAATCGGAGGTTTTCAAGAGGTCAAAGGGATTAGAAGGAAGAAGATTGAATAAAAAATTGAAAAATTGGTTTGAATTTAAGGATGAGAAGAAGTTTGATTTTTTTCAAGTGTGGCTGCTCGTTGGGAAAATTCTTTATATGATTTGTTTCGCTGAAACGCGAGTTGAACACGGAGGGACCGTTGAGAGAGAAGATATTGGAACTTAAAAAGGGGGCTGTAGTTTTCTGGTGGTACATTAAGCTGCCCTAACTTTATGAGTATTGTGTTGAAGCCCCTATAGAATTTGAAAATAAATAAGTACCTCTAGATGTGCTTAATAAGGCCACACGTAGTGGAAACTCGAGTAGGAACACCATCTCTTCGGTCCTGGCTTCAACTTTTAGTGCTTGTCCGGGTGAATATTCATCAGGCTCCACTAGATGATTTTGTGAGTTGAAAGTTGTATACTTGTATTGTATCATAATACTATAGCACACAAAGAAAATGTGATAAATATTGTGGAAAATATGAAGACACTATGTAAAACGAGAAAAAAGTGAGAAATAAAAATAAAAATATGATACGATGCTAACGTGGAAACCTGAGGAAATTTGAGAACCCGAGATGACTCATTCTCCTCTAATAAGTGAATTTGGAGTTGTCATGGGAAACTCAAATCACAAACCAGATAAAAATATTCATTATCCAAGAATATCATTACGTGATTCGGTGGGTTTCTTTTGAGTCTCAAATCGATGAAAGTTCACCATTTTTCACTGAACCAACTTTGCATCTTTGGTCTTCATTACAATTGTGCAATGGTCAAATGAACGTTTAAGTAGTCGTTTCATATAAAAAAGTTTAAATTCTAAAAATATAAATACAATTCAACTCTACTATTTTTTTTTCATGCACTTATTTCAACGGTCTCAACTTACTACTCATTACATTAGAATGAAAGCGTGAAAAAACACGAAGCTGATAAGGATGATACCATCCCAACTAGATTTTATTTATATTTAAGCGCTTTTTTGGTTAATGAAACTTTATTTTTTGGTTATAAATTGTTTTATGGTTAATATAATTTTATGAGTTTTTAAAATAAATTAAATGATAAGATGACGTGAGATGTGAAAAGGGAGAAATAAAAAGATATTTTCTTAAAAATTGAACGTAGAAATATAATGTTTTATAAGGTAAAATGGTGCTCATATAGCATGTGAAAAAAAAGTAATTTCGACTTTTAAATCTTTAATAAAATAGATGTCCAGGGGATTTACGTAATACTAATAAGATTTAGGGTAAATTATAAATTTTGTTCTTTATAATATTCCAAATTATGGAATGGGCCTTTTGTTTAAAAAAATTTCACTCTTTATTCTTTTTGTGAAAAGTTTTTACGGATTACGTCATTTTAACTAACGGATGCAAGCTTTTTCTGTTAAGTCATTTCATGTGCAATGCACATGAGGGTATTTTAGTCTTTTAACTTTTAAATGATAATTCTTGTATTATTTAAATTTTAAAAACAAAAAAAAACCCAAATCTTGAATCAGCACCATCACCTCCATCTTCCCATTTTGTTCATCATCACCGATTGATCTTTTTCTCATCATTTCCAATCGGAGTTAGTATAACGAATCACCATCACTATAGTATCATCACGATAAAAGCTTTGATTTTTAGACCTGATAAAGTTGTGGGGGTGCAGTGGTGGGAGGTGCAGCGCAAACGATGGTGGTGGTGGAGGAGGTTGTTGGTTGTGGTGTTTAATTTGGACCATAGGGATTCAATTTGAATATGGGTGGTAATGGTTTTTGATTTGGGTGTTCGATTTCGACTCAAGGGAAAGGCGGTGGTGTGGCGATGTTGATGGTGGTACTACGGTAGGAGAGATGCATGCTATGGTGATGGTGGTGCTATGGCGAGAGGTGCAGTGTAGGTGATGGTGATGGTGGTGGTTAGGCGTGATGGTGGTGCCATAGGAAATTAATGTTGTGATAGGTTTTCAATTGTAAACAATAAGATGATTAGATGAAGGGGTGGTGATTACGTAATGATGCGGTTGTAAACAATAAAATAAAAGAGGGTGTGTGTGGTGGTGGAGGGTGTGGTGGTGGTGATGTCAAGAGGCATGATGATGATGATGGGTTTTTTTATGATGATAATGATGGTAAACAATAAAAACAGATGTGAAATGACTAAAATAATATCATGCGCAATGCGCATGAGGTCAATTAACTGAAAAAGTTAACGTCTGTTAGTACAAATAGTGAAATCCATAAGAAGTTTTCACATAAATGATAAACAGTGCAATTTAAAAAAAATCAAACTATTATTAAAAATACAAAATACCTTAAAATTCATTAATTTTAAAGTATAATTATTATAAACAAAAAACAATCAAAATTAAGAGTAATATTAAGAAAATTTTAAAAGATGACATTTTTTAAACAAAATGTTATAATTTATTTTTTTGGGAAAAACAAATAAAAAATTTTAAAAACAAAAGTCTAAACAGTTGATATCACTATCTTATTACTTATAGTCTTTACTCATATGTAATTTCAATCATATATTATTTTATAATAAATAAAAATTTATTCTATTTAATATTTTATTTTTTAACCTGTGTAATACACGATTTTACTAAACTAGTCTACTTCTTATAAAACAAAATAACTTTTGCCAAATGTCATCTTATCATAACTTTTTCGCCAAATAACATTGTTTAAAAATCTTCTTTAAAGTGAAATGTTTAAAAAAATTGTTTTTTAGAACAAAAGCTTTGTAAAGATAAAAGTTAAAGAAAACCTGTTATTATTTTATTACTTAAGGTAGTTAACTATAGGTACTTTCGATCGTATTTCATCTCAAAAATATATTTATAATTTTTAAATATTTATAATACACTAATTTTCAACTTCTTTATGTATAAGGTGTTGTACCTTATCCATAGAGTGTTTTATAAAAAAATATTTTTTACTTTTAACCTAAAACTTTTTATCCTCACAAAAATTTGAATGTTTACTTTTGGCCCGAAACTTTTTATTTTTGACAATTTGATATTACAGTTTTTTTACTTTCAGTTTTAATTTCTTATAACTTTCATCTTTCGTAATTTCTATTTTATGTTCCGTCTTGAGTTTTTCAAGGTAACACGATGCAACATGCATGTGTGGTTCAACATTTCAACGTTTCGTTCTAAATTTTAGAGAAATTTGAAAAAATAGTCTATGTGGTTTGATCATATTACAAGTTTGGTCCTCAGATTTTAAAAATGGCAAGTTTAGTTCAAACATTTAGAAGTTTGTTGCAAATTTAGTCCTCACTGTTAGTGTCCATTAGTTTTTAACGATCCGGGGACTTAATATGCAATATGATCAAACCATAAGAACTAATTATGCAATTTGCTCAATAAGTTCAATTTTTTTTTGAAAATCTAAAATTTATAAGAAATTAAAATCAAACATTAAAAACTCAAATAAACATCAAATAAATTTCAATAATTTTTTAAAAAATAAAATAAAGGTTAAAAAATTAGTCAAATTCAAAACTAAATAAAAGTAAAAATAAAGGGTTATTGGATTTTAATAATCTTAACTTTCATTTATTGGCCGGGAATAATCCCAACTCAGAAAATATTTACATGCACTCCTAAATTTGAACTTATTTTCCTCCAATGATCCCTTACTAACTGAGAGTTAACCATCGTTAGTTTTTTTTGATGAAATAAAGCCAACTTTGAGTCATTTTTCAACTCTAGCATCGTCTAGTCTCAATTAGGTCCGTTTTGCATTGTCTGACCTCCATCATCAACTGAAATCTACCTCCAACGAGTTCGGTGGTTCAAATCAGGAGGTGGAGATTTACGGGTTTTTGGGTGCAGAAGTTTCAATTTGACGGACCTGATGATAGATTTTAACTTTCTGTTAAGTGTTTTGGTCACAAAAAAACAGTCCACATTATTAAAAAACTAATGGGGTTAACTCTTAATTAGTAAGGGATCGTTGGATGAAAATAAACTCAAAGTTAGAAGTATCTGTAAATATTTACTGAGTTGGGATTAACTGCGACCAATAAATGAAACTGGGGATTATTAAAATTCAATAACCCAAAAATAAAACATATGTAAAAGGAGAAATCAAGAAGTATTGAAAAAGAAATATGTGATTAAAGTAAAAAATTAAATAAAAATCAAATTAAAATTTAAAATACAATCGAATAAACATTTATAAAATTCAAAATAAATTTTGAAAAAGTCATATTAAAGTTACAAAAATTAAAAAAATAGTTTGATTTAATTTTTCATTTTTTTGTTTTTATACTTTCATAAGGTTTTTGTATTCTTCGATTTAAACATGACATATGAACTTCATCAAAAATAATTATAATAAAAAATTAAGCATACTTCTCATTTTCTCCTTTTCTATTTTTATATGCATTGTATTGTTACTTTTATTTACTTTTTAAATTTGGTTTAATCTTTTAACCTTATTCTATTTTTAGCGACTATTGAATTTATTTATTATCGTTTATTTGAATCTTTTAAATCTTTAAATTTTAATTTTTAATTTTTTTTAGTTTTTTTTAATTTTTTAAGAAAATTACGCAATTGGTACCTATGGTTTGACCATATTACATATTTAGTCCCCAGTTCGTTAAAAAACTAACGGACACTATTGATGGGAATTAAATTTGCAACAAACTTTCAAATGTTTGGACTAAATTTGCAACATTTAAAATCTGGGGACCAAACTTGCAAAATGATCAAATCATAGGGACTATTTTTGTAATTTTCTCTAAAATTTATGACTTAACACGACGCAACATGCATGTGTGATTCAAAGTTTTTACATCTATTTTTACCCGTTTAACTAGTTCATCGCAACATGCGGGTAATAGATCTACTTATTTAATTTTTTATATGCTTTACATTTCAGTCTAATTCCCTGCATTAACACATCGCAACTTTAGTGTTGGTGGTCGCTGCTTGTGGTGTAACATTGATGCTATTTAACATGGTTTTACGTCCCCACCACAACGCGGGGCTTAATTCTAGTTTATTGGTAACTATTAATTTAATATTCTCATTCGATCCATGTGATAGACGGCTTTCTAAACTAGTACGCATACATATCAAAATTTAGAAATCAATTTTAAAATTTGAAATTCAAAATCCATGAAAAACGTCCTTTGCCTGCTATTTACATCACAATTGTTTTCGATTAGAATGAAAAGACACGTATAAGTATTGTGGGCCTTGTGACATTGCATACAGATTTGTAGGGTTTACATTTAAGACGACATAAACTTTTTTTATAGTAGTTAAAAACGTTTCTAAGATTAATCGGGTTTTTTCCCCATCATCTAACTTTTATTGTAATATATTGTGTCTTTAAACTTTGGTTTACGCCATAGGCCCACAAGGAACTTTTAATATTTTTACTTTTAGTTTTAGGCTTAAGCCTTGAAGTATTTATAACAGAATTTCATCAATTTTCCAAGCCAAATTCGATTTTAATAATAAAAACTATTATTAAATGGCCGATAATAATCCATACTATTAATTTGGTTAGCAATACTTTCAATTTTCACTCCTAGTGACATAATTTTCAAATTTTTATGTTCAATTTGTATATATTTTTATGCTCAATTTAACCTGTATGTTTCTTTATCTCGTTCATAATCATTACTGCGACTGGAATCGAGTTCAAATTAAATGTAAAAAATAAAATTATATTATTGGGATTGTTGTTAGTAATAATAATGAAAGTTAAGATTATTACCGACCAGATTAATAGTATTGATTATCATCGGCCAATAGATAATAGTTTGGATTATTAAAATCCAATTTGTCATTTTCTAATTATTCAAACTTTCATTGCATATTTGTTCTAAATTAATTTTTATATCAAACATTTTATAATAGTTTTTTTTCTTTCCCATGTCATCGATAATCTTTTCTAATTATATTTTCTTAATATATTATATAGTCTCCAATATTATTAAATGTTAGAGAACGAAACGGTTTTGGTTCCTAAGGTTTATTAAAACAAATTATCGTTTCAAATAATTTTCTTTGTTTTTTTTCGATAGACACTGTAGTTAAGGTTTTACTTTTGTCATTTCACTCAGCTCTATAATAGTGCACAAAACTAAATAGCTAACAAATACAAACACGTAAAAAAGGGTTAAAAATTACTACTTTCGCAAAACATAAGAGGCGAAAATCATATTATACTCTAAATAATAATACAAAACAGTTTTCAAGTAATTAAGGTATGTAGAGTTAACAAAGTGGCAAAGGTGATGTTGGTGAGATCAAAGTCTAATAAATTTATGTTTATTTGAGGAGGGTGAAGTGATGGTTACGGGTGCTTCTTTGTTGTCCGTGTATAACGGGTTGATTAGGGTTCGATGGTGGAAGGGAGAGACAAACTTATGGTGCTAGGATGGTGGTTTAGGGGTGCTACGAAAAGGATGGTGGTTTATGGGTGGTGTTTGATACGGTGCAAGACGACGAAGAAGGACGGACCTTAGTTGGTGCTTAGGTTAGTGGTAGGGTGTGGTGATTGTCATAATGGTGGTGGTGAGTGATGGTGATGTTGGTGGTGGTAGTGTTTAGGGTAGGGTTAGCGATGGTGATGGTTGTTTTAATTTTTTATATTTTAAAGTTTAAATTTAAATATTTCTAAAAATGTTATGCTCTTCATAGAAGCGGCAATCTGGTCATTTTACACACAACTAACAAAAAATTCTAACATTTGTTAGTGTAAATAACTAAAACCGTAACAAGTATTCATTCAAACAATGTTTATCGTTACTTGTAGAGTTAAATAATAAGACGTGTAATACTACTCAAATTATAAGATGAAAAATATATTTTACTCTATATTGTTTGGAATTTAGAAGGCAAAAGTAGTGTCTAATCACTAATGAGCTCTCAAGGAAAATTAACTGAAATAGTAGGGACGAAAACTAAAAACACGGTGAAACACCAGGGGTAATAAATGTAACTAACTATTTCTATTTTGAAATACGAGCGAAGCATCGAATGTTACGAATTCACGATCACGGGGTTACAAACGAGGCCCCTCACTTTTCGTCGGCTTTTACAAAAACAAAATCCTAAATCAAAACAATTAGAAAAATCAAAATATACATCCAATAAGATAGCTCCACGTAGACGGTCAACATGAGTTGATTAACAAGTGCTTAAACATGGAGGATTTGTGAATAAAAATGAAACCATGGAAAGGCACATGGCATCATGCCGTTGCCTTTTGGCATGTCTGTCCTATATGATTACTTTATTTCAAATTTTATAAAAGTATTAATATATCTCGTTATGCTCATGTTTAGGGTTGTTTAAATAGTTCGAAATTGAAAAGCTTGCTTGAAAAAGGTTAGAAAAACTTTGGCGCGTGAAAGTGGCTTGTTTACTAGCTTAGCTAGTTTAGCATAGATTATTTATAAATCAAGTTAGCTTTGTTAATTTGTTGTCTAGCGTTAAGTCTTGTCAAATAGGTTGTGGCTCGAACTTGCTTTAGTTATAAACTCAAGAAGTTCACTCAAAATCAACTTACGAGCCTGTCAAGCCAACTCGAATAGGCTTGTTTACAAATAAAGCTAGTTCGTCACGTTTACAAACTATACTGAGCCTTGACTTGGTTCAGGTCGTGAACTAGAGGTGTTGATGAGTCGGTTTGGTTTAGTTCTAGTTTAAAATTGAGCCCAAAAGACCGATATTTTGGTTTCTAGGTTTTTAAACCGTTCGATTTTGGGTTTTTCGGTTTTTGGTTTCGGTTTTTCGGGTTTACCATTTGGCTTCAAGTTTTTAAAGAAAAAATTTAGTCCAAAGTAATGAAATTGAGTTAAAAACTCTGGTCTTACATTATTTTATTGATCTTTAAAAATAATTTATATGTTTTTTTATAATTTACTTGAAAATAAAATTAATTGAAAATCTGAAATCCATAAAATACAATAAAAAAGTTCAATAAAATAATTTGAATTTTCAATTCAAACAAAAAAGTTTAAAAATTATTTTTGAAATTTAAATATTTATTTTTTTTTCTAGATAGCATACGTTAAATAAGTAACAAATTAGCTAATCATGTTTATAAGTGTATGGTCTTTTTTTCTTTTACAAATTCGGTTGTATGGTTTAGTTTTTTTTTAGTTTTTTCTTACAAGCTAACCTAAAACCAAACTGAAAAAAATGATTTTTAAAAACCATCAAGCTAAACCGTCGGAATCTTATTGGTTCCAGTTTTGTTTTATGGCTGGGTCAATTATTTCGGTTAATGTTCGGTTTCATGCACACCCTTAGTGAACCCTAGTCATTGATCATGATATTTTTATGTTTAGTGAAATTTTGTATATATTTTTTGAAACTAAACTGATGGTCTATCAAATACGTTGGAGATAGGACTTTGGACACACGTTTGAGAAGGCCACACATGATAATGGTCGCGTGTAATATTCAACATCGGTTGAAAAGGGAAACGAAAGTCTCTTTATAAGGGGCCAGATACCTTTTTCTATTGGACGCGTTTTAAAACAGTGATAAGGGTATTCTCCCCGAATAGCGAACAATATCTGGTGCAGTTTCTTGCTTGATAGAGTTGGTATCCGAGGCAGTGCCGGGCCGATGTGCCAGCGAGGACGCTGATCTCCCAAATGGGGGAGGATGTAAAATCACACATTGGTTGGGAAGGGGAACGAAAGTCTCTTTATAAGGGGTTGGATACATTTTCCTATTAGACACGTTTTAAACCCGTGATAGGGGTATTCTCCCCAAATAGCGGACAATATCCGGTGTGGTTTCCTACTTGTTACACCGCGTAAGTGTAGAGGAGGTTGGATTTATAAGTAAAGAAATGATACCTTAGCTAAGAAGTTTTAACATTTAACATCCAAATATTAAGAATGTACTCCTTTAGAGATTAACAAGTTCAATTTTTATACATCCAAATCACCATAAAATTAACTCATCTACACGTAACTTCGTCACATAACACGTAGTAAGATGTAAGGTTCACAATGAAGCCTTGGACTTAAAAGAACATAATGTGTATTGCATGCACAAACACAACTTATCACCTTAGAGCAGTGGCGGATACATAAACTTTTTTAGGTGGGGCGGAAATTTTTAAGAGTTATTTGGCTATCATAATATAATATATTTTCCGGTCTGGTTTAGGTCAAATTGGGTCGGATCCTGTTCATTACCGAAAAATATCATTAAAATGGTCCTTAAAATATTGTATTTGCATATATATCATAAAGCATATTGAAGCAATTACACTCATAAAAATGCTTATATTTGATGTTTACTGTAATTATACTCATAAAATGATGATACATAATATGTTTAAAACAATTACACTCATCGTTAAAACGGTTCACAAACTCGTTAATGCCTATAATGTTTAACATGTTTGAGAACAATGCCAGTAAATATTACATTTAATATCTCATGTCTTTATACCAATATAAATTTAGCTTGTTTGATAGTAAAAAACATATATCTCGATATAATTTTTTTTCTTTCTATTACCTACTTGATTATTGAGTGTAAAAGTAAAAAAAATTACTAGGTTATAGACCCCGATTAGCAAGAAAATATTGTTCGCTGGACTATACCTTATTGTAGTTCCACCCCTGACAATGTGTTCGCGATGTTATTGCTTTCTCTTTAGTTTCAAAAATTAAACGGGGCGATTACATAATTTGAGGGAGGGAGGGAGGGGTTGGGGATTTCGAGATTTTCACATACACATAACACCTGAAAAAAAAAATTAGGATGGGCGGCTACCCACTTTATGAAAGTGTAGGTAAGCACCGCCTTAGAGTATGTAATCAGTCATGGTGGGTGAGACTATTACCAAAGGGTGTCGTGAAGAACAAAACCTTAAAGGCCAAGATAAGATTTACAATAACAGAGGATATATCATGGGTGTGGTAGGCAGGTGTGTTACACAAAACAATTTGTGAAAAAAAGAAGTGAAGTTCAATTTAAGGACGGTAACATGTAACATCACAATTTTAGTTGTAATAAAATATTCAGGATTTTGATCATCGTATATGTGTTGATATATTTTACCGTGTAGTATAAAATGTGTTCAGTCCCACTAATCATGAAAACTTGGTAAATTTATTTTAATCCGAACCTAATGTTAAATTATATGAGAAAGGTTAACCTAATCTGTCATCATATTTGTTTAAGTTTTCTAAAATTTGGGTTAGGGAGACGTCTACAAGTTAATTTAAGTTTATGACCCAAAATATACCAATTAAAATACAAAAAATAATGAAATGATAATTTGTTGAATAGGTTTTTAAAAGAAACTTGACTTGACAAGGAATTGGTGATCAAGGTGCTAGTTGTACACATGTAGTTACTTCGTGAACGCTAGTCAAATCAAAGAGGAGTACACATTGGTATTAAAAGAAAGTATGAATCAAAACATGCTTTCAAAATCAAGTATTACCATTTTAACATATTTATCTAGTCAGTGTGCCAATAAACCTTTAAGTTGAGGTGATATTTGCCTAAGTGGCTAAGTATTAAAGTCTAGTTGAATACCAAGTTTATTAACACTAACTACTATTAGAATAAGTTACAACCTAATCGAACCTCTTGTTTTAAGATTGCGTATGATAGTTAAATATGATAGTCATGGTGCCTTATTTTTATTTTAGAAATACTTCACAATTAGATATACGTAAGAATTTGGTACAATCCAAAGCACTATAATTTTGTTTTTTAAGTTTGTCGGATTGTTTGTTGCTATTTCGTGGGAAATTACATTTGTCGAAATTTTGTTGAAAAATTTTGTGAGAAAATAAACAGTTTTCTAGTAGTGTACTGCAAGGTATGTGATACGTAAGATTTTTTTGTGTCGTTCAATGACAATACAATACTTTTTTACTTAACCAGACACCCGAATAAATTGCTGAACTTTTTAAGAGGCGATCCAATTTTTTTGGTTTTCTTTTGAAGATTTAACTTTATCTATTCATTTATTATTAATAATTATGTGTGTGATTTATACTTTGAAAATTGAAAATTAAGTCAAAGAAGTGATTTGCTTACGAAATCAAGCTCGTATAGTTTATCTTTCTGAGACGTTTTCATCCCTATCTTACTGGTCATGTAACTTAAAGCTAAAGGAACATTTTACCAGTTGTAAGGTTAACTTAGCCTCAGTTTATAGCCCTCTTGCTTTCATCTAGCCGTTTCAAATGCAAGTCTTTTAATTCTTGAATAAGAATCGGGTCATTCGGTTTAGATATAACGCACAATCTTTGGCCGAGGAATATACCACGTTGTCAACAAATTAAATGCTTACTTTTTATTTGAAGTGGAAATCAAGTTTTTGATAGGGCTAGCGTTTACGTGGGAGTTATTCCGGTCTTGTGAGATGGCTAAATAGGAACACATGGTTTAACTTGTGAAGAGGGCTACTTTAACGTGATCATGACGAGATATTCACGCTACACCAAAATCTCCATTTAGACTTCTATTATTTCCATCAACGTGTTTTTCAACTTCTAATTTTTATACGATTTATTGATACATAATTTACGATATACAAATAGTAAAATATTTTTCTTAACTAGTTTAACTTACATCTCTTTCCAATTCTTCAATCAACAAATTTTTCACAATGTTTTCTCTAAATAAGTGAAGATACCAACCAAAAGGCATGTGATTTAGCGGTATCATGTAGTCGAGAGTTAAAGTCCTATGATAGACAAAATATGTATATTTATAGTAAGATTAGAGAGTATGTATTTTAATCGTTATAATAAAATAAAATAAAAAAGTGAATGTCATTTACCATTACCATATTAGTGGTGGTCAAGATAATTTTCTCTCTAATCTTGTTAGGCATCTCCAATCTTCTCTTTAATCAAGGTATGGCTCAATAATTTTCTGTATAACCTTGTTAGGAATCTTCAATCATATCTCCTCTTCGGTCAAGGTTAGATCACACACAACTTCGTAATCTTCGTGACCACAACTTTTCTATTTTATTAATGAAAGTAGATATCGGATATACAACTTCGTAAGCTTGAAAGAGAGCATCGATTCCCCCATCCAACGATGCCTTAGAATATGAGACATGTAAACATATGAGTCCTTTCTTTACTAGTTAGGCTAGAATGCATGCAATTAATGTTTTAAAGTACACACTCTTGTTAAATTGACTTTTTGTTGTATTTGAAGCAAATTGTTATGAAACTTAATTGTTGTAGCAAATTTAAGTTAGTAGGCAAGGTTCACATGTAGTGGCAGTCAGGATCCTATCATGAGTCAATGATTCATTACTATAAGTTTGAAAGCAGTAGTGATCTTGATAAGAACTCAAAACTTCTTGTAACTTAGAAAGGCATCATGGTAAGGAATGACATGTTAAAGTGTTTGGTAGCAAAAGGATGTATCAAAGTGCTAACGAATGTAAATGTTTAGCATATGATTTGTAGTGAAATATCGAATAGATGTTAATTAAGGTCACATGCTAGCGGTTAGTTTAGTCTGATCGAATATTTCGTTCTAAATGAAAAAAATGTGTAAATCTAATCTAACACACGCCTGAAGAAACTTATCACACCTTAGTTACACGTGGCGTCTATTAGGTTGGATTGTCAATATATTTTTTTAGGCTAACATTGTGAGTCTTAATATTCAACTTCAAATAAACTATTTCATCAAAAAACCAATATATTAATTGAATTCCCTAGATAGCATTTAGATTCATTGGAACACTTTAACATAACCTTTCAACATCCAAACACTTTTAACATTTTCTTTCACTTCACAATCACCTTGATAACTTTACAATAAGTTTGGGTGTATGCATTAAACACTTTGTAGGTTTCATCACATGTTTTCAAATCATGATAATGATACCTTAACTAACAGTAGGATCCTCCCTGCCACTACAAGTGAACCTAACTTACAAGTAAAGCTAACAAGCAAATAAGGTTTCATGACCGCTTATTATAAACACGACTAGAGCAGTTTAACATATACATGTACTTCTAAACGTTTAATCACACGCATTTCAACCCAAAAGAGTAAAAAGGAGAAATTCGATGTAACTTATCGTAAGCTCTTTACTCCGAAGTAGATGTGTCGATCATTCACTACGATACACCACCTATAATCACAACATTTGACAATCAAACGTAAGTCAAAATGATTGTGTCATATTTGGTATTGGGGATCCCTATTTATGTAACTTGTGTGATTAAAAAATATCACTTGATATTTCTCATTTTCTAAAACTTTTTGATCTTAAACTCCTCAAATCTCGGGTTGTATTATAAAGTATTTACGTACAATTTTAAGAGGGATCATATTTTAATAGTTTTAAGTTTATTTAAGATTATATACATATAGGCAAACAGTATGGGATTGGTTACAAACAGAGTGAAAAAATGATGGGGTAAGCTTAGATAAGGGGTCAAAATAGGTTCAATCAAATTAAGTTCGAGTCGCACTAGATAACTTAAAAAACCATGTTAACCGGATTCGGGTAATGGGTTGGCCGATTCATCCTCTATATTTGATTCTACGATGGCTAATGATGATGGCGTAGCGGGTGACGGGTAAGTTGTGATAAAGCAACTAACCCTTTAGTCTATACTAACTAGGGGTGGTTCAAATCAAATTTATATTATTTGAATTATTCAAATTTAATTATTCGAATTTGAGAGACTTAAATACTGAATTTTAAAATTTGAATAAGATTTGTACTATTTAATTTGAATAAGCTTATTTGAGTTCGATTTAAATTCAAATTAAAATTTAAAAATATAAATTACAAAAAAATATATATAAAAAATCAACGTTCTAATTAACATCAAATTCATATATAAATTGAAAAACAAACACAAAAGCATGAAAACATAACTCAAATAACATCAATTATACACATAGTCCAACATTTTCAAACAATAAAACTTGTATATACATAAAAAAAAAGAAACATATGCATAGATTTTTTATTCGGGTAATTCAAATGAGGGGCGTATCAACAGTTTAAAAAAATAAGCTAGAGCTTTAGGCCCACTAATTCTAACAGGTCACCAAAAAATAAATTTTATTGTATAGCTCATTCTCGATCTAAGCCCAAAATAAACTAAATTAAAAAAACAGGGAATGAAAGAAAGAAGAAAACCTAGGTCGGAAGGTCGTAGATCTTCATCACAGGCTATTTGTGATTCGCTTATGATTTTGCTTGCCCCAAACGAACCGAGCCACTCAAAACTTCAATTTCTTCACTGGATCACGAATAAGACCCCCCCCCCCCCCCAATATTCATTTGCTTCTCTAATTTCATCCGGTGGAGTCATGATTTGCTTCTTTGATTTCGTTGCAATTAAAGCCTTTAAACTTCGATTTCATCCGAACATCTAGTGTAGTAACGAAATCACGATTAAGTACTAGGCTAAACGGATTCTCTGATTGATTGATTCTCTCCCTAAATAAGATAAATTGCTTAATGTATTGCTAATTGTTTTTCTTTAATTTTTGTCCTAGGGACAAGTTGTTAATTGATAATTGTTCTAAATTTGTTTTAGTTTTGTATATGCTTCTTTTTATTTTATTTGCACATTGCTAATTGTTTATTTGTTTTAGCATTTTACTTGTTATAGTTAGGAATCATGAATCAACTAGTGTTTATGCTTCAAAACATGAGAGTTTTTAAAGATAAAGTTTTAAAAGACCTCTGATTTCATCTTCGCTTTAAGCCTCTAAAAACGTTGAGACGCCCAATCGAATTCGATCAAGAAAACAAAATTCGTATATGATTTATATTTGTATTATTTATCTGAATTGGATAAGGATTTTAATCAAATAAACCAAAATTCAAAATAAGTTATTTGAATTTGATTAGAATTTTTTAAGTTATCCAAATTCCATAACGAACACCCATAATTTCTAACAAATTCTTATAACTTTAAATAATCAAACAATAAAGTTTGGGCCTCATCGCACTGATGGAAGTATCGAACCAACAAACTAGAGGTGGTGAAAAAAAGCCGGTTAACCTAGCCGACCAAAAACTTAATCAATAACTGAACCGGTTATTAACCGTCCCAACACAAACCGGTTCTAAGGGGCTGTTTGGCAACATCTGAATGATTAAGTGCTGAACCAATAGAGGTCTGAATCATTAAGTGCTGAATCATTAAGAGGTCTGAACCATTAAGAGCTAGTATATAATTTAACTATTCAAAGACAAATGTCTGACCAATTCAGATAATATGTCTTAACCATTCAGCATTAGACCTCTTAACCATTCAGCATCAATATAATGCTTAACCATTCAGAGGTAAATCTCTTAACCATTCAGACATGTGCTCGCGAAACAAACAGTCTGAACCATTAAGTGCTGAACCATTCAGACATCTGAACCATTAAGAGGCTGATTAAGAGGCTGCCAAACAGCCCCTAATTTATCATAGCCAACAGTTTCTACACGTTTGCTGTTTCCCACTTCACAAACCGATTAGCAACCGGTGAAAAAACCAGTTTTATCCTGTTAAAAACTAATTTGACTATATTAACCAATAACCGATTCAGTGAATAACCGAACCGATTATTTTTAAAAATAACCAATTGATCTTGTACAAGTCCACAAAAAAACATCTAATTTGAATTATCAGCCCAGTAACATGAAAGCCTGCGTGAGCTTGGGCTTTTTAACTAACCACTGTTTATTTCCTTTGAGTTTGAGCATTATCTCCATTAGACTTGCACAAACCGGGTTTTGGGCCGGACCCGGAACCGGGTTCAAACCGGGTTCGGTCCGGCCGGGTTTTTATGGACCCGGGTATTGATGAACCCGGGTACGAACCCGACCCGGGTTGAAGGAGTGTAAAACCCTACCCGGCCTACCCGGTTAGGGTCGGGTCCAGAACCGGGTACAACCGGGTTTTTTTTTTTTTTTTAACTATTATTACTATTATTATTATTCTTATTATTATTATTATTACTATTATTATTATTATTACTATTATTATTATTATTATTATTATTATTATTATTATTGTTCTTATTATTATTATTATTATTATTATTATTATTATTATTATTATTATTATTATTGTTATTATTATTATTATTATTATTATTGTTATTATTATTATTGTTATTATTATTATTATTATTATTATTATTATTATTATTATTATTGTTAATAATAATATTATTATTATTATAACAACATTAAAAAACATGTATAACAACATTAAAAAAACATATATAACTCATTAAAAGATTATTTATTATTAAAACAACTTAAAAAATACATTAACTCATTAATCGTCTATTTTCTTCGGGAGGCTTCATCAAATGCTAATTCTTCGTCGGATATACCAGAAGATACTCCTTCTTCTACCTCTTCATCGTGTACTTTAGATTCGATTGCAATTTCGTCTTCAAGATTTGTTTTGTCTTGTATACGATCCATCGCGTCTAAGTGGTCTTTTAAACAAATGCACATCTCCACCGCTTCCGGAGTTAATCTTGTTCTCCGTAATGATATTACCCTGCCACTAAGAGAAAACGCAGACTCCGAAGCTACCGTAGAAGCTTGGACGCTTAGTAAATCACGGGCCATAGCGGAAAGAATTGGAAATTGGGATTCCTTTCCTTCCCACCAAGCAAAAATATCAAATGCATGATAATCTTGAGTACTCATAGTTGAAATAAAATTCGTCGTACTATAAATAACAAGTTCGCTTGTTAGGGCGTTACCCCTTTGACGTTTAGCCGTCACATCCCGAACAACATTCAACATAGTCATAACGGGGTCTTTAAACGAGGTACTAGCACTTGAGGTTGATTCTCTTGGTGTAGGTATATTTACGTTAGGCCCATATTTATTTAAATAAAAATTATAAATAATTTTCAAACTTGCATTAAAATCTTATTTTGCATTGGTTGAAAAATTGGGGTTTTCGTCATGTATATCCAAATTGTCATTTATCTCGTCTATTAAACATTCTACTTCCGTTACATTTAAAAAAGGATTTAAAGCAACGGCACACGTAAAAACGGGTGGTAACTTAAGAAAGTATTTTTTAAACTTGTCTTTCATTGGTTCTATCATTTCTCTAAACATACTATTTTTATTTTGAAAATTTTTAAAATTCAAAGCCATGAAATATAATTCTTGAAGCACCGAATAACTAGTGGGATAATAAACTCCCGATAATTTTGTAGTTGAGTTTTTAAACACCTCAAGAAATTCGGATAAATGTTCAATATTTTTCCAACCCATATCCGGAAACAGGTCGGCTTCGCAATTATCCGAAAGACTATTATGAAAAGTTTTTAAAGTGCCTTTTTGTTTTAAAGCACAATCAAACATATGACAAGTCGAATTCCATCTAGTAGGTACATCCCAATTAGGCCCTAAAAATCTAGATTCTGTATCTTTACAAAGTTGTTTATAATCTTGATATCTTTTTCTACTTTTTTTAAAAACGTCGTGTAACATAAATCGAAAAGCTTTTATAAAGCTATCAACAAATGGTACGTTAAGACCATCTTGTACTACTAAATTAATAATATGTGCAACACAACGAGTATGAAAAAAATCACCGTTTGCAATCGGAAGATATTTTAATTTTAATTTTTCAACGGCGGTTGTGTTGTTGGAAGCGTTATCAAATGCCATTGAAAATATTTTATTTTGTAAATTAAATGTAGTTATTACATTATCCAAAAAGTAAAATAAAAACTCTCCGGTGTGTGGATACGGAAATAGATCAAATGCAATCGTACGTTTCATCAATTGCCATGAACTGGGATCTACCAAATGAGCAGTGACGCAAAGGTACGATTCGGGCAAACCGTGTGGCGCCGACCAAACGTCACTAGTTAAGTTTACACCCGTATTTAAATTTTCAAATAAAACAATTAAATTATTTTTTGCTTGCTTCCATAATTTTAAACAATAACGTCTAAGTGTAGTACGACTTACGTGAGTGTAACGAGGTTGAAGCGTCTCTCGAATTAAGTTGGTTAACCGAGGGTTGTCGAAGTGGTTGAAAGGCAAAGCTTCTTGAATCACGAACTTTGCCATTCGATCTCGAACCTCATTTACGTTGTAATTAAAGATTCCACCGTCTCCACTCAATTGTGTTTGTTGCGAATCCGGATTATTTTTCAACGACTTGCAAAACTTCTTGCTGATGTGTTTGTTTAAAGTCGTGTTAGAATCTTTAGCAAGTAAAGCTTCACAAAACTTGCAACGAGCCTTTACAGATCCGTCACTCAACTCAACCATATCCCAATTGCACCAAACATCCATGTTACGATTGTGTGGAAGAACACGAAAGACGGATGGAGAGTTCGATGAACCTTGACCAACGGAAGATTGAGAGTGAGCCATATTGAGATTTGAGAGTAAACGAGAGTAAATGAGAGTAAACGAGAGTAAACGAGAGTATTGTTTACGTTTTTTGCGTATGTTTTTTTGTGTTTGAAGCTTGGGTACCTTACCATATCAACACACACCTATTTATACTTATTTTAGAGGCAAAAACATCCAAAAAAACGGTCAAAAATCGTCCCTAACGGCTATATAGCCGTTAAAAACGGCTAGTTTTAAAAAAAAAAAACGGTAAAAACCGGGTCCAACCCGGGTTAAACCGGTTCGGGTCCGGTTCCGGGTCGGGTCCGGTTCCTGGAAATTTTTAAAACCCCAAACCGGGTCCAACCCGCCGGTTCCTGGGCGGGTACGAACCGGGTACCCTTAAGTCGTGTACTACCCGGACCCGGGTCCGGGTCGGGTACGCCGGGTCGGGTTCGTACCCGGTTATTTTGTGCAAGTCTAATCTCCATTGTATTTTATTGTTTAGAGATTTCTTATATTTATTTTTACATATTTATTGTTTAGATATTTATGGTGTTTTACATGTTTATTAAAATCATTATTTTTTTCTGTATGTTTAAGGTTAAAGTTATATGAATAGTAATTTTCAGGACATAAACATTCACTATTCATCAATCTTTATATTTTTTTATTAGTGTATTAGAAAAAAATAATAATAAAATAAGTATTCATGAGTGGATAAGGATAAAGATGAAGAATAAGACGTGAGTAATTAAATAAAATTTAAAGATAAGTATAATATTTAGTTAAATTATAGAGACAGAGAAGAATACGTATTTTATTTCTATGTTTGTAAACTACAATAAAAAAATAAAAATATGAGTCAAATCCTTCTTCTTTACCCTACTTTTACAATCGGGTCACGAACCGTACTCTAATTTTAAGCTTTAATTTCATACGTATTTCTTTTTATTTCTCGTTTAACCAACATCATCATTAAAAATTAACAATAGTTGGGCAATTAACATCAGTAAGCACATGAATGGACAGAGCGATATCTGATCCAAAAAAAAATTGATAATTAAAAATCTCTGTTACTTGACAAAACAGGTCCTCACGGTTTTGGTTTCTCACATTTAACCCTGAACATTGAAATATGCAAAGATTACTTAATAAGGAAAAACTAGTATTAAGCCCCCGCGTTGCGGCGGGGTGTAAAACCATGCTAAGTAGCACCAATGACACACTACCTTCAGCGACCATCAATACCCAAAAAACTTGTATTGAAAAAGAAATAAAAGACAAAAAAATAAACTGAACGAAAAGTAGACGTAAAAATATTGAATCACGCAGACGAAATATAAAACATATAAAACAATAAGTAAGTTGACCTAGGACCAGCGCGTTGTGACAGGGCCTTTAAACGGGGGGGGGGGGGGGGAAATAAACGTACAAATGTCAAACCACACACATAATCTGCGTCGTGTTAACTCGCAACATTTAAACTGAAACGTAAAACGCAAAATTTGTAAATATGAAAAGCATAGGTGACCAAATTTGAAAATAAATATTTGTTGGTGCTAAATTGTCAGATATGTAAAAGTAGTGAGTTAAAATGCAAAAGCTAAAGATTAATATAAAAAAAGAAAAAAATGGTACAACCCATTTAAGCATGTTGTACCACCCATGATGCACAGAAAACTTGAAAGTTAGTATTATATAAATAAGTAAAATATATATATTATTGGATATAAGTAATGAAAATAGAAAATGAAATAAAGAGACAGGAAAGCAAGGATCAAGAGAATTGTCAAGAGAATCAAAGCTTATTGTAATAGGCTTTGGTTATACAGTTTGTTTTTGTATTTATATAAAGATAAGTCAAAAAAACAGTTAATAAAAAAACAAAAGAAAGTAACTTTGGCAACTATTGAGCGGATCACATGATTCAATGAATACTAAACGGTATGGTAGAATTCCTGCGAGGGGTACCGACACTCATTTGCAATATATATAACAAGGGGTAATTATTCGCGTTTCACGGCGGGTTGGTTTTGCGTAAAAATAACCACTTAACATGGGTTTATCTAGAATTTAAGAAAATGATGTCACATTGATACAAGATTAAGCGTAGACAAACATGAAAATGAATTTAAAACAATCGATCACAATTCACTTTAAAAACAGATATAGACATTAATTATAAGAGTAGAAGAAAATATATAATAATTCAAATTAATTAAATTAAAAATAACACTAACTTAAAGAAGAAAAGTCGGTAAAAAACAAAAAGAGGTATCATACTTTATATCTATACAATATATAAAGCATATGGGAAGAGTATTTTAAGATATCATTAAATTAAAAACACTTACCTCACTCAATGCATAAGGTACAACTATTTTTATGGATAAAATAGTATTTTTAACATTATTTACAAATTACCCCTTACAATTAGTTACATAATAACCTTATAATTACTATAAATTACATAAAATTTCATATTATCTACCCATAAACCAAAAAACTTAATTTGTTTTAAGATTTCTGTTATATCAATCTATCATGTTTAAAAACTTTTTGATACTACAATCGTAAATGTGTATATTTTAAACTTTTTGGTGTAACTTTTTTGCTGAACCGATATGTATTTTGTAAAGTATAATAAGTTAATGAATAAATGTACAAGTCGTCATGCAAATTCATTTATTTGGTGTTTTAAATTTTAGCTTATAAAAAATATAATAAACTTTTGTAAAATTGCTATAAGATTAACAAAAATTAGAAACTCGTGTCGGATGTAAAATGTTGCTCCGTCACATTGCGCGGGCACCCTTCTAGTATTTGTAATATGTATTATTATATAATAAAAGAAATGGGGAGAAGCCGGCCTTAAAAGAATATTTATAGTCAATAAGTTATACCGTATCATATAGGGTGGTAAAATAACAATTCATTCAGTTGTAATATCTTATTACTCTAATAAAAAGGTATTTTAGGATGACACATGTCAACACCACAATCATCCTCACCAAAAGTTTCCCGCCTCTCTCTCCTATTAAATAATTAACTTAATTAATAATACTATTATTTAACATTTTTTTTTAAATTTAACAAATTAAAAAAAAGATCTATTTATTAATATTATTTCTAAATAAATAAATTTATAGAATAATAAATTTTTCTAAAGCATAATTTTTTTTTGAAAATACGAAATATTTTAATATTGTTATTTTTAAAAAGTTAATTTTTTAAAACCAAAAATGAATAAATTTGGGTGTTATAATAAGAATATTCTTAAAAATGATATTTTTATATGGTTTATTTTAGCACAAAGTGTTTATTTTTAAAAAAAGAAAAATTAAAAACAAATTTTTAAGAAGTTGATATAAATGTTTCATTATTTATAGTCATTTCTAATACATAATTTCAGTCATATCATATCTTAAAATATATTTTTATAATTAAAAAAATTTTGTTATATTAATACTTTTTTATTTTTTATTCAACCCGTGTGTTACACGGGTTTATTAAAGCTAGTTTTATAATATATTAGTATGAGTTTATTGAAGATGGACATAGGAAATAAAATTTAAAGAAAAAAACATACCTCGTGCGTGTTTGAGTTAACTCTCACTTCACACAGGGGTCAAAGAATAATTATATTGTTTCCCGATTTACGCACCTTTACTTTAGACTTTATACCGGAGACTGTTACAAGTTTTAAAAAAGATATAATATATAAAAAAGGGACGTTAATTAGATTAATAGATGTTAAATGAGGAGTATGAAAAAGAAAGTCATAGATAGAACCAAACATATAAGTGCGCCGGCCTCTTGCGTAATGATGAAAAATGGCGTGACGACCTTTTTGACTTGCAGACTACTGCAAGTAAATATATTCAATAGAATCCAATCCATCATATTCATGCCTCTCCCATTGTCTTTTTTTAATATACAAGGACATGATCCGTTAAACTAGCACATATGACAGAGGCACAAGCCTCTTTGAAGTTATCGCATTCTATCTCATACATGATGTAATTAAGAGTTATAACTTATAAGTCGTTAGAGCCGTTCAATATAAAAACAAGGATATGATCCATCCAATAGTCAGTTGCTCGTAAATACTTATTAAGATGCATATATAATATATTAATATAGCTTAAAAATCAAAGTTAAGTAGAGAATCACGAAAACCACATACACACTTTGATTACAATTTGGTGAAGTAGCTCAATCACGAGACATGTTCATACGTTTTGGTTACAACTTTGTAACACTGAACTGTTGTTCCAGGCAATGAACTAAAAAAGCTGTAATAATATTAGTATATCAACTAAAACTAATATAACTTCTAATACTATACCCTACCAACAGGTGATGCTGGCGGTTTTGAAACAAATCCCTCGCGACTTTCAACCTTCTTATCGCTTGTTGGTGGTCGTATGTTCTCAGACAACGCTTTCGACTCTGGAACATAGTTCACTTGGAAGATGTGAGTTAACTTCTGGCTACTTACAACTGCTACACAAATGGAGAATGCTTGAAGCATAGACATTGATGGGTCGTATTCGAGTGTGTAAAGTCCATCCTCAAGTGAAACCAACCTAAAACTGCACTTGTTCGTGTTCCCAACCTGCAAACCGCCAATTACCAGATTTAAAAAAAAACAATTTTGACACAGATTTGGAAGTTTATGTTTATTTAGTAGAGCATATACCTGAAAAGAAAGGTCAAGACAGTTTGAGGTCTTGATGGTTTCATTTTGATGGCTAAGAATATGAAATTGGCAACCAATGTCCCAGCCACCACAGTCACACGCTCCGCCAGATCTCCATCTGTTTACCAATGGAGAAGGTGATCCACTGTTCGGCCAGCTATGAACACCATCCGGAAGAACAACAATCGTGCTTTTACAAGTCCCTATATCTCCACAAATGTCATCACTTGGATTCTTGATGATTATAGCAGCTAGCTCACCATCTAGAATGCAATCAAGTGTTTTCTCATCTGTTCTTGTGGTATCACTGCTATATAATACTGATTCTCTCACAACATACAGGTCTTTCTCTGGACCGCTAAACTCAGCATGGTATGAACTGGAAATCTTCATCTGTCCAACAATATTATACCCAAATCCGTGACTTTTCTCTTTTGAACTTTGGTATATCCAGCCTCCACTCTTCTTCTTGGTCTCATGTACTGAGTAGAATGCGTAAATCAAGCTTGTATCATCCTTCCCAGATGGTAATTTTTTCACAGCAGCAGCTAGAATGTCACTGCTGCTTTCAACAACGAGTTTGAAAAATGGGATTCCGTTTTTTAATGTAAGCTGTAAAAGAGCCTGAACATTAGATGATCTATGTTTCTTGTTAAGAAGTAACTCATTCTCGTTAACAGGGGAGACCCTATCAGAATTCGGGTCTAGTTTTGATTTTGGAACTTCCAAATGGGCTCCTTTGAGCTTCAGCAACGGGTCTAATAATCTCCTCAAAGGACTAGACCTGGATGGATTAGTCGCAGCTGACTTCTTCCGGTTGTGGTTGACCGAATCAGGAGACGATGCTGGAAAGTTCACCGGACCAGATTTGACTGAAATATATGATGGGTTTAGTTGTGGAACAGCTGGAGTAGTATTACTACTCTCTTTAAAGCTAAAACTTCTAGCCATCTTCCCAAGGCTGAAGCTAAATCTCCTATTGGGAGATGATGGTCTTTTACCTTCCGTAGCAGGCTGTTCATTTATGTCCACATCAGATTTCGTCAATGGAGTGACAGGTGTCTTACTAGGAGATTCCACATCAGCACTGAGAGGCAAAGGGAAAGGGCAAGAGTGGGGAACATCAGAGAACGGGTTTAGTGAATCAAACTCCCCTGGAGAAAAGCAATTCGATAGTCTACTCCCATTTGCTTCTATCAAATGATCATCAACACGATTGATATCATCTCCTGATGATGAAGTTGCCTTTTCTGAAGTCATTTGATCCACTTGTTTCCCTTTGCGACTGTCAACAACTTCTACCATATGATACATATCGCCATGTGACAGATCAATCGAGCAAGGAGAAGTTTCAGATGTTTGTGGCTTCACTGGCTTCCCCCTAGGCCATCTAACACCAGGAGGAGGTCGTTCTTTAGAGGATAAATTGAATGGAGAACCATTTGGTTTTTGTTGAATCTTTTTCTTGTTTCTTGAAAGCCTCACTGATCTACTTTCCACAAGTGTGGGATTATTAGTAGAGAGTGATGTCTTCGTGTTAAACCTGGGTGGAACGCGTTTTTCATTGGATTTCCAATTTTCTAAACGACCCCAATCAAGAACTCCAAAATTCAAAGCCTTCCCTTGGATGTTATAACCTTTTTCCACGCGCTGGAGATACCCAGGCAAATTTCTCATGTGCTTAACAGGGCCATCATCTTTAATGGGTTCTTTTTGGTTCATCACGGGTTGCAAATGACCCTTTTGTTCATGTGGCTGACCAACATATAACGGGTTGTCCAGTTTGTTATAATCTAGAGATTTTTTTATCTTATTTCCTCGCAATGTTCCACCTTTCTCCTGCAGTCTGATTGAGGTTTGTTTTTCCCTTGAACCCATTCTAAGCTGTGTGCTGTATCTCATGTCTCATTCATCTACGCTAGCTAGCAACACATGGCACAAGAGATGGTCTAAGTCAGTGTATTCCATCATATATGTGATTCATTTTGCCAAAAGCATGAGAATTAAAACAAGTAACATGACATCACTGACTACATTCACAGTTAATGATAATTGTATTGCTCACAAAAATTGAATCTGTTACTCCCAATTAGACATACACTCTATATCACAATGTACATCAAACCCAACAAAGTTATGTAAAATGAGCAATGCACCATCTGAAGAAGACTGTAATCAACCAATGTTTTCCATCAAACAAAAAACTAAACAACCATATAATTCTACTTATACTCTGAGGTTAATGCCCTTTACTAAAACACCACAGAGTGCACAAACAGATAACATGTAAAATCACACTTAAATCAAAATTATATCCATCTGTTATAATGTTTTATACCTGTAAAATCGTTATCAGATACATAGAGTCCCTAATCCAAATCATTCCACTGATATAAAATGATTTGTGGACCTAAAGTGAAATGTAACACTGATGGAATCAACTTCAAAAAGCAATGTGAACAAAATTCGCATTTAGTGATACCTTTTTTGGTCAGCACGCTTGGAATTTAATTAAAGTATCTCAAAATAGTTCATTGAAGATATTGAATCGTAACTAAGAAAAACCTAATGTAAAACGAATCTGAACCGAGATTTGCGACTGAAATAATCAAAAATCACCAGAGATTTTCAAGATTAAACACAAGATTATCCACAAAACTCACAGATCCAGTGAATCAAACAGCTAAATATGAAGAAAATCACACACACATTATAACTATCCATCCGGAGAAGAACGAGAAAAAGTCAAACAAATCACAAACCACAAACCACAAACCACAAATTACAAATCTGGTAGCTACCTTCATTCAAAGCTTCAAGAAACGCAAATCCATCAGATGCATTCCCCAAATATTAACAAGAAGAAAGGGATTACACATTTATAACACTATTACAGAACCAAAAAAGGGGTAAAAACACAACTAAAAAACAACATAATCTTACTCTGTAATCGACGACAGTTGATTTCAGCAACACCACGAAGCTTCTTCACACACAACAATGGCGGAAACCAAACAAATCGATAAAAAAAACGCCGAAAAAGACGAAGAAAAACCCCGCGAAACCTGCTCCACTAGTGAGTGTGAGAGTGTGTGAGTGTGTGTTTCAACGAAGATGATGAAAATGGTTAAATGTTAAATTGTTTCGCTTTCAATTGAACGGTTAAAAGGCGAATGAATGGAATCGAGAGTGGGGCCCATGAGGTAGCGTGTTGTGGGCCCTGACGATCGTGGTGACGTCATTGGGTTTCCCGTGATTTGTGAACAGCAGTGTGTGTGTGTGTGTGTGGGGACAGGTGGCAGGTGGAGCAGCGACTTCAGATTTGTCATTGTGTGAGCACCACCGTTGTGGTGGTGGTCGGCCGGTGGAAAATTGTGGTGGCCAATTGTTGGATGACACGTCGGCGGATTCATCCTCTTTTTGGGACATTTTTGTGTGTGTAATGGGTGAAAACGTAGTTGTGAGCTTTCGAGTGGTTTTGTTTTGTAAAATGTTTGGTGAGTTTGGTTTTTAACTTTTTATAACTAAAAACGTGATATGGTATGAAATGGTTATGGTTCTCACGTGGTATGTTATGTTTGTGTGTATAGCGAATTAATTTAAGATAAAGATTTATTGTTAATTTGACTAGTGACAACAATCTTAACAGTATGATTATCATAGCACATTATGTTTTAAGAAAGTGTAATTTGATAATTTAAACAATGATCTACTAAGTGATAGTATTTTACACTTGTAATTCGATCAATAAGACTTCTAAAATTTATTTAGTTGGCAAGGGTTATTTTAGCTTACACATCGGATATTTACATTGAACTTGATGCTCAAATGAATTTCGCTTGTAAGTTTCCCCTTTTTGTTTATAAGTGAAATCTAGCGAAAGTTATGTGCAAATACGTGAGATTGGCCTTGACAAAAGTAAAATAAAATTAAAAATGTTATTCGTCAAATGATTGTTATGTATAATCATAAGCCGAACGAGTAAAAGTTTGATTACATCTTTACCCCCTGTATATGTGTGGTGCTCTTGAGAATATCCTTTAAATTTGTTTCTTGATAGATAGAGGGAACTTAATGTTTTTATAGGAACAAAATTTTAAATTATTATTTTTAATAACAATTTGTTCATAACGTCCCATAGTATGCATGCTCACATGAATAAGGTAGATACACAAAGGGTGTACGCTCGTGGTTATTTTGTAGTTCATCTTTCTCAAGTATAAAATCACAATCAAAATTTGTTTTAGAAATTAAAATAAAATACTATTAAAAAAAGATATTTAAATTAGACATCAATATTTTTAGTTGTCTTTTATTTCATTACCGTCTCTTTTTCTTTTTTTCTTTTTTTATTTGTTACCACCAACAAAATCATTATTTTCCAAAATTTAAGATATTTTTAACTAATTTTTGAAACGTGTTCTTATTTTGTTAAAAATATTTTATTTTATTTTATAAGTGGTTTCTTTAATTTATTAGATAACGTTTTTTCTGTTTTCTTTATATCCAGATTTATTATAATAATTTTTATTAAGGTATAACTCTTTAATCAAGTCTATTAAAAGATAGAGTAGTCATTTTTAAAGTGCAATTTAGAAGTTTATTTTGATTGATTTTTGCATTGTCCATGCTTAGTTGTATTATCATGTGGATGTAAGTTTAATAGTAAACTCAACTAAATATTGCATGATTATATGTTATAATTAGTACGAAAAAGCATTACGGACCCTTCTTTCTATAATGTTCTTTCATTAGTAATTTTCCATACAATTTTTACTTACATCATCACATTTTACGTTTTTTGTCATTTACAATTGCTCAAGACGAGATTAGTCAATATTTTACTTTTTTCTAATTGTCACGTTAGGTTATTTAATTAAAATATTAAACTCATGTACATATCAATGGTTTTCTCATACAAAACTTTGATAAAAATTTGATATCATTGTTTATTACTTATATTTTTACTCATACGTAATTTTAATCGTATATTTTAAAATATCGTTTTATAATTAATAGAATTTTATTTAATTTAATATTCTATTTTTTCAACCCGTGTAATACACGGGTTTACTAAAACTAGTGTTAATTATATATAACCAGATAGTTACATCAACTATTAGTGAGCATTGTGTATTATGGCGCAATATTTAATAATTAAAACCCGGTTAATTCCGTAAATAACCTAGCTAAAGCTCAAATTTGGGTTTAATATTTTTTCGAGCAAAAACGGATTTTAAAACTTTTTAGTAGATATTCTAACACGTTGGAATTTAATGACAAATATTTTTATAAGATTTTTAACATGCACGCAATCACTTATGTTAGAATAAAAAAAAGCTTTAGTAAAAGGTAACCCTTTCAAATATAATGACTATTTGCTATTTTGTTGAAACTTGAAAACTAGATGAAGTTAATAAATCTCTATCAACCGTATGAGAGTTAAAATACACATAAAAATTTTAAAACGCTTAAGATATTTAATTCTTACACGAAAAAATTTAACACATGATACAAAAGCAATTAGATTTTGAGTTGGTTAATATAACTCGTTTAACAACATTTTATGTTTTGGATTAATATATTTGTCTCGTTTGACATGTGGATCGTATATAAAATTGTACCAAATGTAAACAGGTTAACCAGACTTCACGTTTAAAATTAGAATAATATAAATTAAAAGTATATAGTTTAATTGTTTAACCTACCAACTTCTTTACAACTTTTATTACAACTTGTGTCTTGTGGGAGTTACATCCTATCCTTCCGGAGAAAAATCAACCAGCGTATCCAGTCCCCAAAGGAATGACCTTTAACATGTCTACAACACGTTTAATTCGCGCACAGCTTTATTAATACACACTTATGACCAGCCGACTTGTTTGACTCATTTTATTACATGGTTCTAATGGAACGTGTTCGATTTAAATGATTTTAAGTGCCAGGGACATGATTGATGTATGGCGTTAACACATATAAATATATCTAGTCAATTTTAACCTACTAAGTCGACACAAATGACTCCATGCACAATTTATAACTTGTTACTAGATTTTTCGGTGAAATGTGCCTTTTTGTTCAAGTGGACCTGGTATATTGTTCCCAAGTAAAAGCAAATTTGCAAAAAGTATAGTGCAAAAAGCCATAAGATGTAACCCAAAATTATAACACGAGAACATTCTTACTGTTTTAAAAACGGTAAATTCAGTAAGTATATAAATGATGTGTCATGTATTAGTATGCATATGTATTTACAAGATATGTATGATAGAGATTAAAGATTGAGTGTAGTGGAAGACTCGAGTGTTAGTGCTGTATAATAAAAACTTAATAATTAATCCTGACTAGGTAATTTAAAAACACAAGTAGAATGTTGATATATGTAATTTCATTGGAAACATAGTCTCGAGATTTTCGAATCTTTCATACGACTTTTGACTTTTTGAGTCCTTGGGTTCCACCTACTAGAATAATGGTTGAGAAAAAAAATTGGAAAATATGATTTATCCTCAATCCCTTTCATATTTTTATATATTTGATTACTTAAAGCCCACAATTATGATAGGTTGGAGGTGATGGATACGTGTCAAGCCACTTGAGAGCTATTTGAGATCGAAAGATTGACGATAATTTAATGAGACTTAGGAAAAATATACCAAGTCCAACCGATATGTCCCTAAATTGTTAACGATAACATTGATATTTTCCTATGTTATAAACTTGAATCAATATGAGATGTAACTTGCTCGATCGAGCCTAGCAATATCAGAGCTAACTTAATCAATAAGCCCGACTCCAAGCCCAATCCCTAATGAATGAGCTTGAGCTCAAACTTCAAATATTAAGGAATTAGTCTGTGTTGAGCATATTATTTTTATAATTTTTATCAAATAAATTATATATGTATATATATTATAAATGTATATGAAACTATTAAATGACTAACAAATTGTCGAGTCAAATCCAAACCATACATGAGCTTGAAAACTACTCACATATCATCTAAACTTGAGTTCAAGGAATAAAGTTCGAAACACAACAAGCTCAAGCTCAAACTTCTTAAATTAGGAGAGCCCAACTAGAGTTTAGACGAACTCAAACCCAGCTCAGATTGTTTCATTCATCACATCTCTTTCAACAACTAATTTCAGCTTTTTTCTCAAGCATATTCTTATTTACAAATAACCAAATGTTATATTATTAACCAATCCCCTTTAATAATATTGTATGGAAAAGACAGTTTAGGTACAAGTACGATAATAATATCACTCACACTAGTTCTGTTTTTTTTTCTTCGTGGGTGACACATCGACGTTACATCAGTTTTTCTCATTTCCCTAGTTTTTTCCCATTTTACAGGTTGTTGTCCCAGAATTCCTATTCACGTTTTATTCAATTTTGTTTTTTAATTTACATTCACATTTTATTTTTATAATTAAGTTAAATAAAATAGAAAAATAAAATAAACTTTCATTATTTAATAAACACATCATAGAAAAAAATAAACATCTAGAAAAATAAAAAAATACATCATTTAAAATAACATCTAGCACGAGAATCCCAAGCCCAATGTTGTGCATTTTTCATGCTTTCGTGAAAAACAATTTCCCACATCAGCCTGAAATGTGTTGATATTCTTGAAAATTGTTTAAATACGTTAATGACATCAGAAGTTTAGGTCATGTGACATCGAAAATTTTGCGTATTGGTTGTAGTAGGGTGGCGGTTGTAATTGCGGGTAACGTGCTGGAGTGTCAAATGAGTGAGTTTGTTGAGAAGGTGGTTGTATCGTTTGTTTTTTTTACGATCCTTTTGAAATTGGGTTGTTTATTTAGCGTAGGGTGATAATGAATCCATGACCAAAAAAAAGTTTAGAGATTGGATGTTTTTTAGACAGTGGATTTGAGTCAACATGGTGTGTAAAAAATTAACATTGAATGGTGCTTAGATTGTTAAAATTTTAATTTGTTTAATAAATTTAATTGTCATATGACCGTTCAATAGTCAAATGGGGTGGCGGCGAGTGGGTTGTGAGTCCCGGTTGAACCCGATGAACTTTCACCGGACATAGACTAAAAAAAACCTCCCGGGTTCAGGTGACTGGTGTTATCATCCAGGGCTGAAAATTTCTCACCCTCCTCTTACACTAGAAATGAATAATAGTAACTTTAATTTTTGAAGTCATGAGGCACATCAATGTTGTAGTTACATTTTATTTATTGATAATTGACTGTTGTAAAACTAAAATGTAATGGAATTACAAAAAATTCGTATAAACAAAAAAATACTGCTTTTGACACGCATTTAAACTTATATAAATGAAATCGAACTTAAATTATTTAGAAACCTCAAAAATAACTAAAAGTTTATTATCTTTTCACTTGAGTTCTAACTCAGTTGTAAAATATAAAGCTATTTTAGAGTAAACTTAAGTTTTATCCTGATAGGTAGGGATGCAAACGAACTGGACGTTCAGCGAACAGTTCATAAACTATTTGGCGGAAAGTTCTGTTCGTTCGTTGAGTAAATGAACGAACACGAACACGGAAATTCCGTTTGTTTAGTTAAACGAACGAACATGAACACAAATAGTGTTCGTTCATTTATGTTCGTCAACGTTCGATAATGTGTTCGTTGATGTCCGTTCGTGAAGTTCAATAATGTGTGCGCTTATGTTCGTCAAAGTGTTCGATTATGTTCTTAATTTTTGTGTTAGTTATTTTTATAACAAGTATGTCAAGTGTTTTTGGATATTTATGTTATGTGTTTATTTATGTTTGGTAAATTTTGTGATGAAAATGCTGATTTTATTCTAAAATAAATAAGTGATCATTTGTATACGTTTGTGTTCATGGACTTTTTTTGGGTTCGTCATGTTCATGAACATTTGTTTGTTTTTGTTTGATTTTGTTTGTGTTCGTTTGAGTTCGTTTGTTTTCGGTAAGTGTTCGTGAACAGTTCATGAACATGTTCATTTTCTTAATGAACGAACATAAACATGAAAACATGTTCGAAAAGTGTTCGTGAACAGTTCATGAACAAGTTCATTTCTTAATGAACGAACACGAGCAACGCCTTGTTCGTGTTCGCCGGTTCGTTTGCAGCCGTTGATAGGGTATAAGTTGGGAGCAGTGTAGTTTTGTCGTGTATAACTTTTTATTTTGGATAATTTAAGTTGATAATTCATAAGTTATCATTTAGCTTACCTTTATTGAGATGCTTTATAAGTTTTCAAATACTTCATAATGAAAATTGTTAGATAAAAATATAAAATCGTATAAGCACTACATCATAGTACATTGATGCATTTATAATGGATGGATGTATTTACCAATTTATACACAGTCTTTAATGAACAATAGTTAAAGATCTTATGAAACAGTTCACTGACATAAAGTAAATACAAACTTTGTGAATATGTTGTCATCTAAATATTAGAGGCATTCACTGAACTTATGAAACATTTCACTGACATACGCCAAAGAGCCAAAAATTCACCGACATATACTAAATACAATATGTCGCAATTTAAATATTAGAGACATTTCATTGAAATTATGAAACATTTCACTAATTCACTGATATACACCAAAGTGTCAATGCACTAGTGTAAATGATATAATAATTTTGTTTTTGTAATAACTTCTGTTTATAAACTTAGAATACAACATAATATTAGAATATATTATTAGGGTTTGATTAAAATGAGCCTACGGGCTCAGTTAGATTGTTAGGGTTACTTGTTATCTCTATATATTGTAACCTAACTGTTCAATAATATTATTCAGTATTTTACAATCTAACATGGTATCAGAGCCTTAGGGTTCTGGTTACCTTGTTCTTCGTTACACCACCACAAAAACATACAAACCCTAGCCGCCGCCACCGGGTTCAAACCCTAGACAGCCGCCCTGTCCCACATTTGTTTTTTGTTTCGTTTCTTCTCTGTTTTCTAGTTTATGTTGAATATTGCTTCGTTATCGACTGAATATTCAAACAAGATATATATTATTTTGGTTGGTTCACAATCATATTCTTGGTTTATTTTTGAATTACGAATCACAAAATGCAACGATCACTTCTTTTTTTTTCCTTTTCTTTATTCTCGGTGTTTTAGCCGTACCCAGGACCACAGTCCACGGCCATCGATATCAAACCACGGTTTGTTTGATTTTTTCTCTTTTCTTTTTTATAGATCTACGGATCTTATCTCTTGATCTACGGGTCAAAAAGATTGCCCCCTGACCACGGTCACCGGCCTTTCTCTCTCTCTTTGTTTTTTCTTTTTCTTTTTTACGTCTACGGATTTTTTCTCTTGATATACGGATCCAAAACACCACCGCCTGAACGCGGTCACGTGCCTTGGTTTCTTTTTCTTTTTATTCCTTTAGTTTAATCTCTTGATCTACGGACAAGTGACCACCGATTACTAGCCTCGACACATCATGAACGATTATGGTCGTCAATTATTGACTTATCATTCCGAGAATCAAGAACCAATAAACTATCAGGCCAACTATAGGTAACACAATCAACCAAATCATGGATGACAACATTAAGCACAATATCATCTTTTGACAAAAGTTTGGATAGTTGAGTCGATCGAAGCATGTTTATCTTATTATTATATATTTATGTTTTTTTTAATTTTCCTGTCTTAGCTTACGTTACTTCCGCTACGACTGCGGGAGAGTATTAAAATATATTATTAGGGTTTGATTAGAATGAGCCCACGTGCCCAGTTAGGTTTCTAGGGTTACTTGTTATCTTTATATACTGTAATCTAACTATTCAATAATATTATTCAGTATTTTACAATTTAACACATAATGTGTGAGTGTCTTTGGTTTGTTTATCAATGCTCCGATACAAATTATTTTGAAACAGATTTGTATTCAAAATCAAGTATTTGTTTGGTATCATAGGTTTTAGCGGATGTAATTATCGTTGTGGTACTGTAAGGAACCTAACAATTGTAAGTGAAAAGCATAGTTGGCGGTATGGGTAATTTGGTATTACTAGAACCATATTCGGTAGTCACTTATATGGTTTTCGATGAGCCGGGCAATGACGACCAAACTCATGCCACGTCTTGGGAAAACGACCAAACTCCCTCCACGTGGCATCGGGGAATAACTTTCATTCATTATTTAAAAGAAAATAGTATGTGCAGTTGTTTTTAATTTCTGTCAACGTTTCGATATAATATTTTTTAAAACGGAGCTCATTCAAAATCATGTATTTTTTGGTATTGTATGTCATAGCAGTGCAATTATTGTTACCGTAACTAACCAAACCGATTATTAGCGGAAAAAAATAGCTGCCTATGTTGTATTATTGGAATCAGTTTAGGTATTTTCTTTTATGGTTCTCGGTGAGTCGGTACGACCAAACTCACGCCACGTAGTACGTGGAGACAACGATCAAATGCTCACCATGAAGCTTGCGGGTGATAAGTTTTCTTCGTTAACTTTTTCTTTTTCAATCGGAATGCATGCATGTCTTTAGTTTTTGTTTGTCAACGTTCCAATATAATTTATTTAAAACGAATTTGTATTCAAAATTAAGTATCTTTGATATCGTAGGTTATTGCGAGTGCAGTTATCGTTGTGGTACCGTGACAAACCGAATTGATTGCAAGTAAACATTATCATTGTTGGTACTAATATTATCCAAAGCCGTGTTGGTATTCGCGTAGCGCGATAAATAAAAATCATACCACATAACACAACAGAATAACAATTAAAATCATCGCGCATAGCGGGATACACAAAAACCAATTTTGACATAAAGAACAGGGCGTAGGTGATGGAATAACAGGACTACCTAACATCAAGCGTATAGTGCACTAGCCTTTTTTTTATTGATTAATAACAAGGTAGCTTTTTGACTTGCAGAGTGACTACAAGTCAAACTAAAGATTTTTGTAAATGTTTTAAGATTATACTTTAAAGGTTGTAACTAAACAAAAACACTATAAAAAATCTTAAAAGTACTTGAACCTTATGTAATTTTGTGTATCAATAACTTGTAAATTATCACGAAAACATTCTTTTAAATTGACATAAGTTGTGAATGTTATTAGAAGCATGTAGAAAGGAGTAACATTGTTAAAGACATGCAAACAAGAAGGTACATTGCTACAAAACAAGCATAAAAGGAAATAACAGTGATAGAAAGTGAAAAAACACATGAACATTGTTATAAATAGGCACAACGAGCATCAACACTCTCAATAACTAGTAGAAAGGCATAAGCATGCTTTGAAACGTAAAGAAAGGTAGAAATAAATGTTTATTGTGGTTCAAACCATAGGTGGTTTATAAAATAGATTGATACATATATAAAATCATCATAAATGGAACAACATGACTAGATGGTTCTTGAATGCTTTTGTGCCTATAACAACTAACACCATTAAAAGCTCACGGCTTGTGTTTACACACATAACAATAATGAGGGTGAAAACTTCCTAGAAAGTCACACATTTAAAAACTTTTCACTCAAGCATGCTTACCTATAAAATTATCTTCACTCACTCACAACAAAACATCCAATAAACATGTTAATTATATCCAATGCCAAATTTTATTGATAAACCTAACATCTCCATTCGTATGTTGGCATCGTCAAGATCAATCTATATCTTTTACATTCTCTTCGGCTCCTCACTTATTAGCCCTTTACCATCATATTCATTTTACTTGGATGCGAGGGTACGTTATCTCCTATGTCATTACAGGACAAGGAAGATATTTTTCTTTTCAAACATCAATTCCTAGATCTTTTGAAATAAATACATCACAACCTATACCATTAAGGATTTGTACCCATAATCTTTTAGTTGTGAGACACATCACTTCCGCCACATAAGAGAAATTCACATTAAAGACTTAACTTTCCGCCATTACTAATATGTTTGGATAGGTCATGCACAACAAGTATATACTTATATATAATAAATCCATGAATTCCACGTAGAGCATACGAAGATCTTCTTGTTTAAATCATAGATTGCTACCTTTTCATTATATGAGTACACTTGAATCCAATGGTAAAATCATTGGAGTTAGAGTGGTGCAACTATGTTTGAGATTAAAGATTAGAGTTATATCTAAATCGATTTGGTGTAATTTTGTTGTGGTATAGTTAGAATTAGAGTAACCTTTCCATTGAAAAAACATAACCTTTTTAATCTTTTTATATAAAATGAATTTAATTTTCTTATAAGAGGACATATGTCATTAAATAATAATATACTATAGGTTGGTTGTATATTTTAATAATTCTACATATTAACATTCTATTCTAATTATGATTTCCATCATTAGTCTTCAAAGTTCAAAGGGAGTTGTTCAACATTGACTAATCATCACAAATAAAGGCATTTGGTTTCAATTAAAACAAAAACACGTTATTTATGCATGGGCTCCCTAGGCCACTTTTTCCGGTTTTGGGACAAATTGATTGATTTTAATTGATTCTCTTTACATTTGCATATTGATGATATTCAAATTATTAAATCCATCACACATATAATTTATTCATTCACATATAATAGTTTTGAACTTCATATATAAAATGCTAAATTTCTTTTGAAAATTATATACTATACAAAGAACAATGACATCTACAGTGATTTTCTGTTGCTGAAGCAGGATGTACATGTTCTTGAGGTTAAAACAAACACGTACCAATACCATACATACATATGAGGTATCAGAGAATATACACTTAACGAAAAGGTTTTAGCGGATATGCATCTTACTTAAAAACTTGGTAGTTGTTCATGAATAGTAAAGCATAGCTTTTTTTAGATAATTTATGATGGTTTATTCTATCAACCATCTCACTTCCTTGGGGTTGTAAAGACAAAATGTAATGATTAAACTATGTTTGAATCAACAAGGATCTAACTCTTCATCACACTAAATATGTTTGATAGTGAAAAAAAGAAGTTTCAGATGAGATTTGAAATTAGTAAATAAACCAAGAGCTTAATAAAGATATATTAGAGATTTAATCCAAACGAATCATATATAGTCTTCAATACGGGTAAAGAAATAAAGATTACCAAAACAACAAGTAAGATGTAAAGGTCCTAAATGTCACAAAGTGTATAATTAGACAATACCACAAGATAAGAGTACAATGCGGGGAGGTCTAGTAAACGTCAAAACAATATAAGCGTGACAAGGTTTATTTGAGGTGTTACTTCCAACAATTAAAAAGGCAAAATAAAAAATCCACGATCTGATGGAAGTCAAGTCATGAATGTCATATTACACGAGTAAGACAATATGATGTAACAATGATGGTCGTGCATTACAAAAGTCTAAATGTAAAAATGACAAGAACATGATACAAACAAAACAATTTATAACAAGTTGAATGAAAAAATCACAAGAACATGATACAAACAAAACAATTTAAAACAAGTTGTGTGGTGAAAAATAGGTTAGGTTATCAATGAGATCACGTACTACAGTAACGTTTTAAATTAAAAATATATCTTATGTGAAAGAGAGAGCAGAACATTGTTAATTTGTTATGTATGATGATAACAAACGTATCATTGCCCACAACACGTGAATCTGAGTCAAAGTAGGGTCAAACATTGTAAAAAATAGACAAGTCACATGTCATGAGTGTAGTGAGTAGTGACCCTAAAATATTGAATCCAAATGTTAGCTTTGTTGATTACACTGTGTATAGGCCCATTAACTTCACAATGCTACGATGATGACTGAACTATCAAATGAGCCCAAACTGACGGGCCAACAGAAACCAGCAGATCCACATCCACAGATGACTGAACTTCCAAATGAGCCCAAATCGACGGGCCAGAAGAAATCGGCCCAATAGTTTTATGATTTCACCAACAAAAGAAGAAAGCCCGCATAATATGCTTAAAATCAACACCATGCTCCTATCCTAGTTAAAGTATATAAAAAACTCTAGTTTAAGGCCATCCATTTTTTTTAGGTTAAGTAGTCAAACCACCCAACTTAGTGTTATAAATCATTATATTAGAATGGGAGCCAACACCAAATTATAACAAAACCTTTTTTTTTTCGTAACGACTAGGCAATCATTGTAACTTTACTATATTAGTATGCACATGATGAAATGTTTAACTCAATTCATTGATAATTTTATCATAATATGTTGTTTTCATTGATAACTCAATTCATTGATAATTTTATTAAAGTAATCTATGTGAAGAAGACCCCTAGATTTTTATCTCGTATAGAAACTACAAAATTATTTAATTACCCCTGATATACTTGCACATGCTATTATTAATGTGATTCTTTTTTCATTCTTCTGCATTTTCCAAACATGGGAGGGTCTTTTCTGAATGCTCAGAAATCAAGGATTAACCAAAAAACGGGTATATTTAAACATGTTATATTGTTATTAGATATGTTCAGCACCAATGATTATTAGCCTAAATAGTTAAAGTCAGTTATCTTAATATTTCATTAAAATAAGGGAGTTTTGGGTTTAAAAATTACATGTGCAAAAAAAAGGTTTCAGGTTGGGCTAGAGCGGTTTTCTTACATAATGTGAGTTTCATTCTAATAGTGGTCTTAAATTCAGGATTAATGGGGACAGACTGGTGTACAAGGTTCCCTGTGGGGACGTGCCAGCCTAGTGCCCTAATGTTCTGTACTCGAGTATAGAAGTTGATCGGATGGACCAATGCTCCGCAAGTGATCCAATTAACGTTAGAGAAAAAAGAAACGGTCGGAACAAACCAAGTGGATATGCTCATATGCGCACCGCCTTTTGGCACTAGCATATGGTGACTATCACTCCGGGAGGATATACAAGAGTTCATGGGAAACCTAAATGGTTTATAACTTAAGTAAATACAGTCTTTAAACATTTGACATGTAATGTTTAATCGTTTATTTTAAAGTTTAAAAGGAAAACAATGAATGAGTTTTTGATCCACTCATGTATAAGTCATATGTAGATTATACTATCTACACTTGTGTGGTTAAACAAATAAAAAAATTAATAACATATCCAAACACTAGTTTGACGGGTTTTTATGTTATTTTGACGGTTTTTAATGTATATAAACATACGTAACTATGTGTAAAAAGCATAAAGTTTAAATAATAAGGTGAACAAATGTGATTTTTTTTCATGATATCTAACAATGTTAATCCTTATATATATAGTGTTATATGTTTTTTATTTTTGTCACCCAAGTACTGGATATTACACATATTTCCTTTTTCAATATCGAATTCCTTTTTTACATTTTCTAAATATAAAGTGAATTACACTGATGATTTACGTGGCATAAATAAAGTAATAAGTTAAAGTACTAAGTAAATATAAGTAATAGATTTGATTATTAAATTTTGATTTTGTAACAAGTTTAGGTATTAATGATAGATTTTCACTATAATTAACTGAAAACTAAAGGAAAACTCGTTTTAACACCCAATACCTAAACATTAATATTACATTCCGTATTTTTACCAAATCGCTTGGTGGTTGGTTGTACGTATGTAGAGATTGGTTCAAGTTAGCAAACGTTAACATAAAAGTTGTGTTGATATTGGCACTTTGAGGATTTTTTTTTACCAAAATGATGTATTTAGAAATTTTATTTACTAAAAAGGTGTAGTTGAAAAAGTATTTACCAAACTAGTGTATTTTTTAAGCTTTTTTGGTTTCTTTCTCTTATTTTATTTGGATACTTTTAACAAGATTTTTTAAATGTTTTTTTCAATTTTTTCATTTATAATTTTAGAAATATTGTTTAAATATGATTGTTTTAGTTGTTCAGGTAAATCTTTTTATTTCTTTCGGAAAGTTTTATAAAAATAATTTTTCAAATATGTGGTTTTGATATTATATTTCCTTTTACGAAACAAATATTATTGTTGTGCATTGTTTTTCTTTTTAGTTTTGATTAAATCTAATATAATTTATAATAGTAATTTACTATCTAAAGTATATTTACATATGTAATTTTCTTTGGTTATCTTTTGATAAAATTCTCATAATTAATAATAACTAGGTTTTATTAAGTTTTACATTGAAATTAAAGACGACGTTTTCATTTTGTCGGTAACTAAAGAATCCACACATTAACTATAAAATATATACGAATTATAAAAAAACATGTCTTTATATATTTAAGAACGTAAAATTATATATATACAAAGAACGTAAAATTAAGTTTTTATTATCATGATAAATATAGTTAAAAATTTGTTTAAGAGAAAATGCATATTTTAGATATGTTTTACAAACAGAACGACTAAACATTGTATACCAAGTTAAAAAAATATAAAAATATTTTCATTTAAAAGCTTACAGAAAACAAAAAATGATCTTTAATCAATCTAATCCATTATAGTTAAAGAAAGTTAAAAAATTAAATTATATATTTAAATAGAATGATTAAACATTCAAAAAAATGTTTTTATATAACACTTTTTGAAAGAGATAAAAAACGTTTTTAGAAAACTATATAAAAGTTTTATTTTAAGAACATTTCTAAAAGTTTAAACAAATCATTAAAAAGAATTTATAAAAACGTATTACATAGGAGAGAGAACAAAAATGTATCAAAACACTATTTTAGTAAATATTTTTTAACCTATACCATTTTGGTAAATAAGTTTTCTATTTACATTTTTTTGCGAAAAAACTCTTGGTGATTTGGGCCGAAAACAATTATTTAAGATCGAAAATGTTAAAGTATTGTTGGAGTTGAATACATGGTTTGTTAAAAAGATTCATGGTAAATTATCTAAAAAGAAATATTCTATTGCATAGAAGAAGGCATATTTTTAATTAGTAATTTTTTTAGAAAAAATATAGTATTTATAGAATTTGTGGGGTTTATTTTTTTAATCCAAGCCAATCAACACTACTTTTTGCTTTGGAAACCACACGACAACGACATTCACGTCCAATGAGGGCTTACATTTACCCCCTATTAGGCACCTATCACGTTCAGAAGGACGATGTGCTTGACGTGATAGGGTGTCATCTCAACCCCTTCATGTTCAAGTACAGACAACTTTAACCAACTTTAACCGTAAGATTCAATATTCTTTTATAAACTTACTAAAACACACCAAATCATGTATAGCTAGTTGCATTATTTTTTTAAAATTTTGTTCAATGGCAGCTAGTTGCATTTGATGTAAGAAGTCATATGACCGGTCAAAGGCGCTTTATGAAGAAACATAGGACCCACACATCACCAAAAATCTTCACCTTTCCCACCATCACATGGAAGATCAAAGGCACATGGACCGTGATGCGTTGTTCATTGCTGACGACAGGGGGTGAAAGTGAAAATACCCTCACCATCACAAAACTAATATTATAGTGACGACAGAATCAGCACCACCTATATACTAGTTTGCTTTTCAAATTTTTAAAAACCAATTATAGATGAGGATGTTTTCTTAAAAAGAAAATTTTGAATATTATATAGAAAAAATCACATAAATGGTCCCTGTGGTTTGACCAAATTTCATATTTGACCCCCAAACTTGAAAATTGCAAAGTTAGTCTAAATTTTTGTGTATTCATTGCACATTTAGTCATTGACATTACATTCATTTAGGTTTTATAAAGTTTGGACTAACTTTTAAACTTAACTTTAGAGACCAAAAGTACAACGCTCACATAAAAGTTTAGACTGACTTTGCAATTTTTATAAAATTTAGAGACTAAATTGTAATGACTATACAAAAGTTTGGACTAATTTTGTAATTTTTAAAGTCTGGGGATTAAATGTGTAATTTGGTCAAATCACGTAGACCATTTATGTAATTTTCTATTATATATTTGTTATTTAAATTTAAACAACATGTGTTAACTTTTAAAACAACTTCTAATCTGTTTTTTTATTCATTTAAACAGCCATAAATTTAATCAAATTTGCCACGATCAAGTATGTAGAAGCTAAATATACATCTCCATCCTATGCAAAAATTTCACAACTTTTCATAAATTGAAATTAAAGACATTTCAATGTTGCCACTAGGCACTTGTATGTCCCCTTAGGGACTAACATGTTTATCTATGTATTAGGTAATCTAAGGTTTTTACCAAGTTAGCATGTTACATCATGACCTGTTATATTAAACTTTTTTTTGGTAGTTCTTAATGCTTATTTGGATTATGAAATAGTCATGTGGGTTATTTGTTAAAAAAAAATAAATTAAAAAAAGTCAATTAGATCCAGCAAGTTATTACCGGATAACCATATTCAAATGATTAAGTTCAAAACCTGATCATGCCAAAATTGCTATTTAGTATGCACAATTCAAGCACGTGGTTGGAACATGTGACTCAAACGTCCGGGGTACTAACACGACATTCAAGTGTGTTCTTTCAACGCTATTGCTTCAGTTGATAACATGAGTTAATACAACATTGCTTGAACTTGATCAATAAATTTTTTTCATATCTATATGATATATAAGTTGATTTGATGAAGGGACAATGAGTTGCAATGAGATTTTATTAGGGGATAAAGCAATCGATGGTTATAGTTTAGATGGTGAAGTGTAAATTGAGGCATGTGCACTGTGCAAGATTAAAGGCGTGATTGGATTAAGGCTTTATGTAGATACACACGTATTGACAGCTAATATGACATTCTCCAACACTGATAACATATAATGACTGATTTTATCTTAATTTTCACTTTAGAATCTTGATTTGATTAATGAATTATAATTAGCACAAAATCTGTCATTATATATTCTTTTAAATATTATATATTAACATTCTTTAATAGACAGTTACTTGTAAGAGGAGGTTTAGAATAATATAAATATATTTTAGTGTTTGTTTATAAACGTATATACTTTGTTGTTTATCCATTCAATATGAGAAGGTAGTATTTTACTAGGACGTGATAGATGTATCGTCTCTTCAACTTTAACTTGTTATGTCCTCTACTCAATATTACATTAATAAAATTATATTATTTCACACTTGAAGACAAAAATTAATAAATTTGATTTGAAATTTTTAACTAATGCGTTAAAAGTTAGAATATATTTAGTCTTTCCTTATTTATTAAGTTTTCTAAACACACATCTTCCCGTAAAAATATTCTATCCTAATCTTAATCATTCCGCTTCTTCCTTCTATTAAACTATTACATTAACTACTAATTATAATATTTATATTTTTATATTAAAAATAATTTTTAAATAAGTTAAAATAGGTCTTTTAATAAATAAGAAATTATTCTAGAACATCAAAATTTTTGAAACTATGAAGCATTTTAAATTTGTTTTTTTAAAATAAAATCTTTGTAAACCAAAAATAATTAAAATTCAGAGTTACAATAAGAAGATTTTAAAAATGACATCTTTTAAAACGGTTTGTTTTAGAACAAAAAATATATATATATATTTCTTAGAAACCAAAAGTTAAAGAAAATGATATTATTATTTTATTACTTGTAGTATTTACTCATACGTAATTTCTATCATAGATTACCTCAAAATATATTTTTATAATTTATAAATTTTCATTACTAACTATTTAATATTTATTTTTCGACCCGTGGAGTATACAAGGTAATTGGGATTGCCACTTAACATAATTCTAAGACCATAATTGCCACTTGGCAGAATTTTAGACCATCACACAATCTATCTTTCCGCCCATTCTCGACCTCATTGTCACGCATTGATCCTATCAGATTCAATCAAACCCGTTTGCTGATAATCAGTCAATTATTCAACCCTTACACCTTGTATTTCTCTCATCTCTCTCTCTCTCTCTAAGCAAATTTAACCTTCCAAAATCGTCTTCGATTTGTGGCTGTAGGTTTGAAGCAGTCACGAAGGTTGTCGATTATAATAGCAATAATATGTATCCGATTTATTATAGCAATTCATTTTTAGATTTCTTGATGGTGAAAGGACTATTTTATTTGAACTAATTTATATTGCATTCGTAAATAAAAATTTATTCTAAATTTCTTGATTTGTAGGAAGTAAGACTTGCTGCATAGTGGATGCAAACTCCATTTGATTTAATTGCTTAGTTATAGTGACTCACAACAGGATTGGTGAAGACCTAGAGATTTATAATTTTAATTAATTGGCTTCAATATAATGTTATTAAGTATAAGATTTAAACTTTGTTTGAAACTTCCAATTTACAATCTAGCTTGTGTACGTGTTCTTTGAACGGTCAGAGCCCCTTCTTTGTTTATAAATCTGAGTCAATTACATGTTTGTGGGTGTTTGATTTCTACTTGGGTTGTTTAGTATTGCAATCTTTGTCAAGTTTTGTTACTAAACTCTATTTAGAATAACTTTGATTATAAGAATGGCTCCTAGATTATTTGCGATGCTTATTGATTTTCGGGTTTATATTAGCTGAATCTTTGAATTAATGTTCCATATTTGCTAAAAATGCATGTAAATCATTTGTGTAAGTACAATAGGTCGAATGTCAAAATACATAGTATCAATTTTCTGGATTTTGACTCATGGTTAAACCATAATTTTGATATCATTTGTATTTTTGCAGATAACACGGTCAGTTTCACAAGCCGTTCAGCCGCTTATTTCAAAGAAAAGTCGTTGTTATGACAAAACATGTTTCGATAGGTTTACAGTGATAAAACAATTTTAATCTGTAAAATGTTAATATGACACATTTGTGGTTTAATAATATGTCATTAACCTTGAATGTTGATAATAATTATGCAGCTTGGCTGTAATGTAGAAAAAATAGAGCCTTCAACAGGTAAGAACTTTTAAAGCAAAAACAAACTATTTAAAAGTTTTAGAATTATAGATGTCACACTATCAGCTTTAAAAGTGGAAAATATATTTTGAATATAGAACTTTGACATTTTTTTGTTAATGTTAAGTGGACTATAAATGTAATAAAAAATTATACAAAATAAATGACACTTGAGCAACTAACCATTATAATTAGATACTTTAATGTTGGTTTCCATTTTGGGTTTTTATGGGGCGACGGAATTGAGTGTGTTTCAAGTGTTTTTCAAGTCTAACCTGCTGTGTCCAACAACCCATGCTTTGCAAGTCGTGACTAGGTCTAATGAGTTTTAAAAAATTAAGGTAGTAGATTTGGTAGTTGAACAAATTAAATAGAAAGTCTCTACCACTTGATCGAAAATAAGATGCATATGATGTTATATACCACTTATATGTTTTAAAAAAATTATATGTAAGTTAACAGAGACATCTCTAGAATTTATAATATAACATTTGAAAGTTTGTTAACAGTAATGTATCATCCTGTATGCACAATGTACTACCAAATTTTGCTCCTATTTACTTTTTGAAGTCAAGTTTGTTAACAGGCACAATGTACTACCAAATTTTGCTCCTATTTACTTTTTGAAGTCCACATTTAGCCACGTCTTCAACCCCTCACCAAATGTTATCTGCTTCCTTGCCTTCTCCTCCAAGAAGAAAACCCATGCCATAGGATTACTCATGGTGTCACATCACCATCCCTTTAACCACTCCTTCTCCCTTTTTAATTAATTTCACCATCCTTTTCAAAGAACCCCATATCTATCACCATCGGGAGACCTGATTCATGAGGATGATGCAACTCTCAATTATCATAGATATATAACATCTGTTGGGGCTTTTGCGAACCAGACCTTTTTTTCATAATCGACCGACTTTGTGCCCAAAAGGCGATCAGGTACGTTCTTCGTCTGGCGGTTTTGGCTTTCCTTATGTTGCTTTTGTGTGTCGTTTATGAATTGTTTGATGTGTTCTGACTTCAGGCTTTTTATGTTTGTTGTTGTTGGTGTTTGTATCTTCTTCATCTCTGTGTAAGAAAAGGGTATACTCATTTCTCTGCCTTTGTTGTCATACTATTAGTGTTAAATAATATTTTTAATAGTTGGTTTGAGTGGTAAAAGACATCACGTTTTTTGGATGGTTTGGTGCTTATGTTAGTTTTTGATCTTATGTTTGCAGCTTCCATGATCTGAGCTGGCTTTTTTGGATGGTTTGGTGCTTATGTTAGTTTTTAAAACTTTTATGTTTGTGTCTATGTTCTTTCTAAGTTATCTGCTATTTCTTTTAGTTTGTATGCCACGAATTAGTGCTTAAATAATGGATAGTAAACGTCCTGCCTCGTGTAAGAGGAGGTTTCCTGTTGTTGGTAATAGCAAGTCAGGGTCGTTGTCTTCTAAACGACTCGCGCTTCTTAATAATAACATACATAATTGTATTTCTTACGTTCAACCTACATCTTCTACCTCTTTTGATTTCACTGGTGCTTCTACTCATGCGTCATCTCCCTCGCCAACTCCTATTCATTCAGCTTCACCCTTGACCTTTTCCTCAGCATATTTAGATGTTGGTGATTGTGATCGGGTCTGTGAATTTTGTTCTGCCCGTTTTTGGAATGATGAACGTCTTAAGGCTTTCCCTCTTAGCCAGAGGCCTAGATATAACCATTGTTGTAGAGGTGGTCGCGTTAGGTTACACCGTTCGAGTGAACCCCCCGATAGTATAAAATGCCTTTTTACTCGAGCTGACTTTCTAACTAATATACGTGCATACAACTCCATGTTCGCCATGACTTCTTTTGGAGCCGTTGTAGATAATTCCGTAAACTTAAGGCCCGGGCCTTACGTATTCAAGGTCAGCGGACAAATATGCCATCATATTGGATCTTTTTGCCCGCCTGCAGGTCAACGTCCTCGCTTCTTACAGATGTACATCTACGATACTGACCACGAGGTTTTTAATAGACTTCATTCTTTTGGTGGGCAAGCCGAGTCTTCTCTAGACGAACAAATTGTTGAATTGTTGGTGCGTGTTTTGGATGAAATAAATGACTTGGTCAAACTTTTCCGCACCGCTCGTGATCTTTGTCGCTCTTTAGACGCACCCGACTTTTTTATTCGCCTTTACAACGATTGTAGAGAGCGGACCTATGATGCACCATCCATCGGTACAGTCGGCGCCATTGTAGATGAGTATGAACCAGGGGCCACTGATTTTGACATAGTTATTCATACAAAGGGAGACGTGCCTAAAAGGGTCAGCAAGTTGCATTCACAGTATATGTCGTTACAGTATCCTTTGCTTTTCTTATTCGGTGAAGAAGGGTGGTCCCCCAAACTTCGTCTATTTTCTGATTTCCCTCACGAACGTAAGCAACTCACAATGAACATGTATTATAGCTATCTGCTTCACGATCGTTTAAATACATATACTCATTTGCTTAGAGGCGGCAGGCTTTTGCAGCAATTTTTGGTCGATTCGTATGTTTGCATCGAACAAAACAGATTAGACTACATTTTATCACACCAAAACGACTTTAGGAGTGAGTATTTGCAAGGCATTCATGATGCTGTTATCCGTGGTGATTCTAACGCTCACGATATTGGTAAACGAGTCGTTTTGCCTGCGTCTTTTACCGGGGGGCCACGATATATGTACAAGCATTATCAGGATGCTTTGGCCATCTGTCGGGTGCACGGGAATCCTCAATACTTTATAACCTTCACATGCAATGTTAAGTGGCCAGAGATTGATAGATATATGTTAGCCACTCCATCACTTAAGCCGCAAGATCGTCCAGATATCATAGCTAGAGTTTTCAAGCTGAAAGTAGATGCATTTATCAAGTACCTAAGGTCTGGTGAACCTTTTGGGGAGGTTGGTGCAGGTACTTAGGGGCATATGTTATGTCATGATTTATTTTCTAAGTGATCATTTGCATAGGATTCCTATGTTTACAATTTGAATTTTATGTGTTTAGATTTGTATACGATAGAGTTCCAAAAAAGAGGCCTCCCACACTGCCACACGCTTTTGTGGGTGAAGGGCCTACACAGAGTTAAAGAACCTGCCGAGGTTGACAGGTATATATCTGCTAGAATTCCTGATCCTGTGTCTGAGCCCGTTCTTCATAAGATTGTCACTGAACTCATGTTACATGGGCCTTGCGGTCTTGTAAAACCCAAAGCACCTTGCATGGTGAATGCCGACTGCACAAAGGGTTTTCCTAAATCATATGAGTGTGTGACTAAATTCGATAAGAATGGCTATGTTCTTTACAAAAGGTTGCCTAATCAATTCGCTGTCATTAAGAACGGAGCAACCATGGATGATTCCATGGTTGTTCCTTACAACAAGAAGCTTTTGCTTAGGTTTTGTGCTCACATAAACGTTGAGTGTTGTGGGTGGAACATGGTTATTAAATATTTGTTTAAGTACATATCTAAGGGTGCAGATAGAATTCGATATACAATTACCTCGAATTCTCGGGTGTCTGTTGATGCGACCAATACATCTTCGGCGAACGTCAATGAGGTTCAAACCTTTTTGGACAGCCGATACATATGCCCTCATGAAGCCGCCTGGAGGATTTTCGAGTTTCCAATCCATAACAGAAACCCTTCTGTTCAAGTGCTTGCTGTTCATCTAGAAAATATGCAAAATGTCACTTTTAGAGAATCTGAACGGCTTGAAAATGTTGCGAACAACCCGTCAACCAAGAAAACTACCTTGACAGAATGGTTACGTTCTAACCGAGACGATGTTGAGGGAAGGGGTAGGCATCTTCGTTACATTGACTACGTCTTATTGTACAGGTGGGACGCCTCAGGTAAATGTTGGATTCCGAGGAGATCAAATAGAACACCCGCTGTGGGGAGGCTCATTTATATCCATCCTTCATGTGGTGAAGTGTTCTATTTACGCATGTTACTTGCCCACCAGGTCGGATGCCAAACTTTCAAAGACATACGTACTGTTCAAGGTCAGGTGTTACCAACATATCGTTCTGCATGTGAAAAGCTAGGTTTGTTGACCAACGACGACGAATGGTCGTATGCAATAACTGAAGCATCGACGTGGGCTACAGCTAAAGAGTTGCGTTCATTGTTCACACATATCTTATTGTTTTGCGAGGTCTCTAATCCGTTAGAACTATGGCAAAAGCATTGGCGCCTCATGAGTGAAGACGTCTTCCTTAGCGTCGAAAATAGTACCGGGTTACGTCCTTCCCACATGAATGACGATGATCTTCAAGAGCATGTGCTATTTGAGATAGAACTTCTTCTGAATGCCGGTTCAGGTTCCTCATCTCTATGTAATTTCGGCTTGCCAATGCCTAGGGCTGAGTTTGCTTCTATTTTAAGTAACAGACTTTTAATGGAAGAAAAAAATTACGATCCACAAAGGCTTGCAGATGAGCATGAGGTTTTAAGAAACAATCTGCATTCCCAACAACTCGCCGTCTATGAGTCTGTTGTTCAGGCAGTTCTTCAAAATAGACAAATCTTGCTTTTCGTCTATGGTCATGGTGGTACTGGAAAGACGTATTTATGGGTAACAATAATATATGCATTACGATCCATTGGTAAGATCGTGTTGGCTGTTGCTGCCTCTGGAATTGCATCATTGTTATTGCCGTCTGGCCGAACAGCACATTCCAGGTTTAAAATTCCATTGAACCTCACGGATGTTTCTGTTTGTCATATTAAGAAGAATACACAGCTGGCGAAACTACTTACTGAAACATCTTTGATAATTTGGGACGAGGCTCCTATGAGTGATCGCCGTTGTTTTGAATCCCTGGACAAGACATTAAGGGATATATTAGATAGCCCTTCTGAACCTTTCGGGGGAAAATCTGTGCTATTGGGTGGTGATTTTAGGCAAACACTACCTGTGCGACCAAAGGCCTCTAAGGCTGACATAATCAATTCTTCCTTGCCTAAATCATATTTGTGGAAGTTTTTTATCATACATCTGTTGACAGAAAACATGCGCCTACATAAACCAAACTTAAGTTGTTCTGAACAAGACGATATTAAATGGTTTTCTTCATGGTTGCTTGACATCGGTGATGGTAAAGTTGGTATTCCCTTGACCGGTAGTGAAAGTGACACCAACATAATCGATGTCCCTTCAAGGTTTTTGATACCACCTACCGAAGATTCATTGGAAAGGCTAATAAATTTTATCTATGATAAAGAAACGTTAGCCAATCCAACAATCACGAGGTTCTCAGATAAAGCGATCATATGTCCAAAGAACAAAACTGCAGATTACATAAATGAAGTCGTCCTTGCCATGTGTCAGGGGTCAACCCACTCATATTTAAGTTCCGACTCTATACAACCACATGCAAATGACGGAGGTGACACCGAGGCGCTATATCCAACGGAATACTTGAACTCCTTATCTTTTAGTGGCCTCCCTCCACATTGTTTAGAACTAAAAGTCAACGCACCAATCATTTTACTTAGAAACATAAACCAGGCTTCCGGTTTGTGTAATGGTACTAGATTATTGGTGTCCCGACTGCTTCCAAAGGTAATTGAGGCGTTGGTGATAACTGGCATAGCTATCGGTCATCGTGTGTACATACCACGTATTACCTTTGTTCAAAATGATGCTGACCTTCCTTTTGTCTTTAAAAGAAAACAATTTCCCATTAAGCTTTGTTATGCGATGACTATCAATAAAAGCCAAGGTCAATCTCTAAGTAAGATAGGTGTCTATTTACCCGAACCGGTTTTTAGCCACGGCCAACTCTATGTAGCTTTTTCAAGAGCAACTTCCATACAGGCTCTTAAAGTCCTTATAGTGCCATGTGAAGGAGACACGGATGCGCAAACAAGAAATATAGTTTATTCTGATTTTCTGCAGGGTGTCCATTGTAGCCCTGTACGTTTAATATATTCTAACCACCCACATTCATATATTGATATACATGCATGTTTTTTGTTTTATGCAAGGCTTATATATATACATATATATATATATATACATATATATATATATATATATATATATATATATAATATATATATATATATATATGTATATATATAACTTTTAGTGATGATGCAGTGCCTTTTGATATAAATTTTACTTTGAAGATGTAAATGTTCTGCCTTTGTACCTCATAGCTTTATGTTACAGCAGGTTCATCATGGCATGTAGAAGTGTTAAGTTAGTTAAAAAGGGTGATGAGGCTGAACCCGTGGAAGTACGAGTGATACGGAAGTGGCAATCATATGTCTTCACGGACGAGTGTTGCTATGTGTTTGTTGACAAGGAGGTAAGACAATCTTAAATAAACCTATACATATGTATATATATACATCCTTAGGTCTGCATACATACGTATATTATCTACATATGGTAACACAAATCATAACATGAATTGCATCAGAAATTTCATAAACCCGCCTCTTGTATCATGTTTGATGCAATCCGCACAATCTATTTAACCATTCCCCAAATGATATTACATCTTTTTATAAACCCATGACCAAAACAACGACAACATTTATTTATTGAAGTGACTAACAACTTTGATAAACAATAGGGATGCGCTATTGAGGCCCATGGTAACAAGCGCGACATTGAACACAAAATAAACCTCAACTCTACCTATCGGGTTAGCAACTATCTGTCCGTAAGCCATAGAAAGAGTCACAATGTCGTCCCACATCCTGCCACAATCAGACTCGCAAGAGGAACTTCCTTCTTGCCAATTGACACCGAAGGCTTCCCCCATTACTACTTCAACTTTCATTCATTCGAAGGCCTGAGAAAGCGTTTGGGTTCTTCCTTTCTACTCACTGGTAAATTTCTGCTTATAAAGAGTTGCACTGCTTTGTGTGTGTGTGTGTGTTAAGACCTCTATTCATAGCATAGGCCAATTTAATAGTGTCTCACAAATAATAACAAGACATACCACACTTTGCATCTTTAAAAAAAACCTATATAATCATATCTGATACTTAAGTGTGGATATCTACACTAAAATTATCTTTTTTGTGACTAAACTCCTACATTAGATGCATATAACTATACTTATTTGCAATTCAGACATAAAATGCCTTTACCTGTAACAGACTACATAGGTAGGTTTGATTCTTTTACTGCCGATCAAACCACACGTTCTGGAAGGAGGCTTTTAAAGTTCACACTGGAAGACTCAAAGTAAGACATACCTACCACTAGGGAAATACTATTATTATCAAACGAGTTTCCGATATTCCTATTAACTAGATAACATGCTTTATTGTTCACAGCGAAAACTTCATAGAGGTGGCGATGTGGTCTGAAATAGCTGGACGCATAGATGTAAACAGGCTCCGACATGAAGACTTTCCATGTATAGTCGCCATAACATCAATGAAAGTCAGCAACTTTGAGCGTTTGCAGCTAGAATCAACATCAGCAACCCACATCTTCATAAACCCTGACATCGAAGATGCACAAACTCTGGCAGCCAGGTATAGAACCCGCCTCTGATTGTATACAAACGCAGTGTATATACCATATTGTGCGCTAAAAAAACTATAACCACAGCTTTCGAGAAAGATACATGGATATGCCCATGGATAACCGAAACAGGGTAACAATTGAGCAGTTGTTGCAAAAGGATCCACAAAAACACGCTGTAAGCAGTCATAAAACCTTCATATCTATAATAACTTGTACCTTCTATTAAATACTCACACTGTTTAATTGCTTTTCAGGATAGGAGGTTTACATGTCTGGCTACTATCGCTGATTTTGTCCACGGACGAACATGGTACTACAAGGGATGTGTAAGGTGTAACAAAAAGCTATCACCAAGATCGACGTCTTTAGTGTGTGGCGACCATCCTGATGAAGAACAACCTAAATTCCTGTGAGCCTTGAATTTCATATCATAAAACACTTACAATGGGTTAGTTAGGTTTGCAACTACATCCAACTAACATTTACTGCTTTTACAGTTACTGCATGAGTGTTATTATCGCTGATGAAACAGGCACGACTACTGTCACTATGTTTGATGCAGTAGTCATGTCCCTTATACAAACAACATGCCATACACTGGTAGTGCAGGAAGGACACGAGAACCCAGACATGCTACCAGAACCACTCCACGCAATCAGGGGCATGACCAAAGTCTTTGAGCTTAGGTTTAACTATAAGGTCCAACCAAAATCAAACCACTTTATTGTATGCCAAATCCTAGATCAGGATGACATTCCAGAAGAAGTCCCACCTGACAATCCCGATCCACAGCCCGCACCAGCAACTGTGCAACAAGGTACCAAAATAAATACCGAATGATATACCATACAATCACAATTTAATTTATTTTAAAATCATAGGTCTTCACGAGCAACAACAATCAGCTGAACACATAACGGATTCAAACACCCGAGACTTTGAGCATGCAGGAAAGGCACAACAATTTGTTAACACCATGCACCAGAACCAAGAAAATGAACCAAACATCCTTCAAGGTATATTGATGACCCTAATTATAATCCACTTTAAAAAATATTTAATATAACATGACTTTTACGAATACACTTGTAGACACCCATGAAAAAACAGCAAATGCAACAGCTATCAGCCCAAAGGCAGTAACACCAAAGGCTGGTTCAAAGTTAATACTAAAACAACCAGCTACACCTGCAATGGCACCACCAGCAAAGCGAAAGCTAGAAGTTGGAAGCGGTATACTCTAATCTTTACTTAACACGCATCCACTCTAAGAAATCAAAATAAAACTAACACTAATTAATTAATCTAACCATAGGTTACCTGGGAAGCAAAAGAACCCACCCTCCGGCCTAAAACCTCCAGGTCTTGACTCTTTTGGATGTGCACAATCTTTTGGGCAGCATTGTTAAGGCCGCAAGATAAAGGCCATTTGCCACTAACCTAGGAAACCGGTTAGGAGATGCAGCTAAGACATCGATGTCATGAATCGTGAAAGCCAACCTTTTGTAGTAACTTTTGGTCAATGTAAATATTATGCACTAAGTGATAGTTGCATCTCCAAGGTCTATGTAAATAAACCAAACCTAGGAACACTTGATGTAAATGTCAATGCTGTTGGAACTGCTTATTAATGTCAATGTATGCAATATGCCATATTAGCTGTGGCTTATGACCAATTACTGGCAACTTGAACAATAACTTTCCCGTTTACCAAATTCGATCATACTCATGGATGGAGGTATGATGATTGGACTGAAAAAACAGCCTATGCAAGGACCTTGGAGAAATATTTAAAGGCATTCTCCCACGAAAGGTAAAAGATTATTTGGTTGGATCTCCTAAATTTATAGGTTATTCATTTAGTTTTCGCACATACACTTTCTCTGTTCAAATTTATATTTTGTTTACACTTTATGAGGTTTCGGCGTTGAAAATTGATTGAGTTATGGCTTATCATTACTTTTCCTTTTTTTTCTCTAATTATGTTTTTATAGTTACATCACAAAAGAGAAACAACAAGTTTGGGTTTGGTTGATGGTTAAAAAAATAGATGCTAATACAAAATCTGCTCATTTGTTTCAAGTGAGTTGCGTTATCACATGAAACTGGTTATTTTACAATCGTACATACAATATTAGAGTGCATAAAACATTAGATTTTCATAACCTTTTTTTTTCCAAATATTGCCTTTTGGTGGCTGTTTCAAAATCATGCATATAATATTAGAGTGCATATTCGATTTCCCCGACGCAACGCGGAGGGTGACCTCACTAGTTATTTAATATTTATGATAACAAAAACAATCAATGCGTCTTTGTTGACACTTGGTAAAATCATTTTTTCAAACATAAAATATGAGTATATAGTACCATGAATCACTTTAATTATAGGCTGGATTAACTGGATCGAACTATTTTACTACAGTACAAAGAAATAATTATTAATGATTTGATATCACGTTTTGATATGTTTAAATGGGTATGTTATTGATACACTCAATTATTTTTTCTTCTCTATATCTTTCTATACATACATATAGATACATGGAGAGAGATAGAGACAATAGAATGTATCAATAACATAAATGAGTGTTTATATAACAAAACAATTTTTAAATCAATACCTAATATTTATAGACGACTCGTATAAAACGATTTAAAGTTACAAGACTTATACTTTTTTTTCTATTATTATATTATAAGAGTCAGACTCAATACGTATAAAATTTCTGATACCCAATAAATTAATACGTATTTTAAAGAGAATAGATTAGTCAACTTAAATATAAATATTGAAAAACTAAACTTATTTAGGTTAGTACCCAACATTTTAATATTGTTGTCATTTTTTCGAAAAACAGACTGGAACTACCGGACGGAACAGGAATCAGACTCCAATCCAGTTCTGTTCGGTGCTTAAAGTCAGTTTGGCGTTGAACTGGTGGTCAGACCGGTTGAACCGGTTTTTATGCATTTTCAAAAATTTTAGTATTTTTTACATATATTCACTAAAATCAATAATAATTTTATCTAGTTCTCATATCCAGTCAAACCGGTCCGGCTAGCGGACCAATAAAGCATCCGGTTTACTGTCCGATCCGCTTCTAAAAGTTAATGATATTTGCCAATTACACCGAATCACTTGCAACGCAACAAATGGAAACTTCATTTGTTTGCCAATTAATCAACGTTGATATTTGTGGAGTGCCCTTTAGATGACCGTTGTGGACTTGAGGATAAATGAAAACGTCATTTGATTTCAAACGGACTAATAAAAGGAATGCTAACGTATCGTTATTATTTTATGTTTTTTATTCTTCAATAGAAACCACTTTTCTTAAATGTTGAGGGTCCAAATGTAGCAAGCGGACCGGTTAATAGACATTATCTTGTTCGACTGGTCTGTTGAGTCCGACTCTTAGAACACTGGTTGCGGATTTGACGGTCTGGGGTTCAATTAGAGTTTAAATGAGTTGAAGATTGGGTTTGCCATTACATTCGAGGGAATGAACAACGAGACTTGAGGGTGGGGCGCCAGTTTAATTATAACGTCCCAGAATAGAGAGAAACCATAATTTTTATTTTCACTTTCTTGTTGGCGGTAGTGTAAGGTGGTGTCAGTAATTGGAGAAGACGAGAACGTGGGTGGGGCCGGTATTCAGCTAATGACTGGGAGACAACAACCTAAAGTATTTTTGTAAAATACATGGTGTTCCCAAAGGAACACTATGGTGGTAATATGATGTACTCTCATATCACATGATTGAGGATTCAAATGTTATGATGATTTTAAGAGTTGAAGTGACGTAGAGTAGCGACTGTATGTTCGCCGGTAAAAAAAACTAACTATTAACTTATAACGGGCCTTAAAAGTTACGCATACAAAAACAGGTCCATAAGTTATCAAGTTTGATGGCTTTTAATAATGTGAACTTGTGAACATATGAAACTCTTAATGGGCCTTTATAGCGAATTGTGAACCATATGATTTCATAGTGGGCCCATACAATGAACTGTGAACCATATGAAAATATAATGAGCCTTTTATAGTGAACTGTAAATGTGAATCGTATGAAATTTTTAATGGGCGTTTATAAGTGTTTTGTACTCTGAAGCCTTTGGATTTGGATTTTGGATCTTGTTCGTAAGCTTTTTATATGATACTAGCTTTAGTAAACCCGTGTATTACACGGTTTAAATAAATAAAATATTAATATAATAAATTTATAAATTAAACAATGATATTTTAACATATGATATGACTGAAATAAAAAACGGTAGTATCAACATTTTAAAATTTTGTTTTTAAATTTCTTTTATTGAAAATAAATATTTTATTTTAAAACAAACCGTATTAAAAATGTCATTATTAAAAGTTTTCTTATTACAACTCTCAAATTTGATAATTTAAAAATATCTATTTATTTAGATATAACCTTAATAAAAAGATTTTTTTTAATTTATTAATTATTAAAAAAGATTAAAATAATATTATTAGTAATTAAGGTAACTATTTAATAGGAGAGAGAGGCGGAAAAATTTTGATGAGGATGATTGTGGTGCTGACACGTGTCATCCCAATAATTGTGGTGCTGACAGGTGGCACCTCATTTACCCTTTTATTAGAGTAGAAAGATATTTTTGAAAATGGAATATTCATTTCGATGACCTATATATTCAAAATAATGAATGAAATGTTTAATAATTGCAGTATACTATATATTGCCATAATTAGTGAGTATTAGTTTATATTTATATAAGTAATGAGAGTTATTGTTTTGGGTATATCTATACATAGCATTAATATTAGACAAACGCCACTTAGGTTGTAACTCAGTGATAAGTGGCAATGTCTTTTTAAGTAAACTCGAGTTTAAACCTGTGAGTTGATGTAGTTTAAGAGAAGTATATGTTAGCTAGAAAGAAAAAAAAACCATGTTAGACAAACTTACAAATTTTATATCTATAAGTTATGTGAAATTATGTTGTGTAACCTTTTTTTTTATTCAGCTATCATCATAAATAATTTGAAGTGGACAAATCTAACTCAGCTTTTACTTGTACGCAAAATTTTGTCGACTATCAACTTTTTTCTTATATTTACTTTCTGTAAATCTGTTAAAAATGAGCCAGTTTTGTATATTTAAATATATTTTTAATGATACGTGAGTATAAAATGAATGCAAAATTTTTTTTTCCCGTTTATAAATATAAAGGTGTGATTTTATATAACATAAACAGCGGTATATAAATATATCTTAAGGTTATGAGTTGTGAGTAGTGAGAGTATAAAAAATCCATGGGCCTTTGAACATAGTTATATGGGCTTAAGCTTTCCGAACTTAATTAATGTTTCTACTTTCTATTGTCTAAATTGATTATCTATATCTTATTAACTATATATACTAATTATTAACTTTTAAATGCTTTATGTGTTGTATATTGTGTTTTATGAGTTGTACTTTTTAGTTTCTTTCTTTTTTAATATTTTTTTTTACTTTTAACTATAATACTTTTATATATTTCACAATTAACCCTAATACTTTTTCACTCTAAACTTTTGTCTCATGTACTTTTCATTTTTTACATATTTTCTTTTTTTTAAGTTACAGTTTAAAGTTTACGAGTTACACGTTGCAACGTACGTGTGTGTAGTCATGTACAAAAAAACCGGTTCAGAACCGGTTCACCGAAAATAACCCGAACCGGTTTCAAAGAAAAACCGGTTTGGACCAAACCGGTCCCGAACCCGACCCGAACCGCCGGTTTCTATACCGGTTTGCTATCCCCGCCCTCAAAACCGGTTTATAAACCGGTTTGAAAGTTAAAAACCGGTTAAACCGGTAAGAAAAACCGGTTAAACCGGTAAGAAAAACCGGTTTGGGTAAAAAAACCGGTTTCAAACCGGTCCGAACCGGTTTGATAGGTTCGAGTTTTTGGTGAGCCAAACCGGTTTGTAACCCGAACCGGTTTGAAGATAAACCGGTTTGACCCCACCACGAAAAAACCGGTTCGGTTTTGAACCCGAACCGGTTTGGGCCTTAAAACCGGTTTGTACACCTCTACGTGTGTGTTTTAATGTTTTCACACCTATTTTTTACTATTTTACCGCGTCAACGCAACGCTTGGGTCCTAAATCGACTTGTTATTGTTTTCTATGTTTTACATTTCGCGTGTGTAGTTCAACGTTTTGACGTCGACTTTTCGTTTGATTTTATATTTTTTCATTTTATTCTCCTTTTTAATATGAGTTTTTCCGGTGTTAAGTGGTCATTAACGGTAGTGTGACATAAGTGCTATTTGTTATGGTTTTACACCTCCCGTCGCAACGGGGGGCTTAATACTAGTTAAATACAAGTAACACGTTTTCTATGAGTTGACAAGAAATCATGTAAAATTCCAGAATTAAATACCACTAACTCTAAGTTAACAAGAAGCCCCATCTATATAACTAAATGCCACTAAAACATTCTAACATGTTATACATGATTAACTACAAACTAGTTAAATGCCGCTAACATGTTTTCAACATATTATCTGTGAAAACAAGCAACTCCAAAGTTATAAGTGCCACTAAAACATTCTAACATGTTGTCCATGATTAACTACAAACTCATTAAATACCAATAACATATTTTCAACATATTATCTGTAAGTTGACAAGTAACTTCCAGAGTTAAAATAAGGGTTCTAATATAGAGACACCCACTTAGATAAATCAACAACCCTTCTATATGTCGCGTATGGGTTCGTACGTCACGTATAGGGTCGAAAACACCGAAAACGAAGAAAATTCAGAGGGCTGTCAGAGAGTTATACGCCTCACATAGCTCTATACGCCCCCTATACGACACATATGGGGATATACGGCGCGTATAACAAATTTCGACACTAACTACGAGAAAAAATTCAGGGGGCTGTCAGATGGGTTATACACCCCGTATAGGCCTATACGACCTTTATACGACGCGTATGAGATTATACGACACGTATTATAAATTTGAAATGTTATTTTATAATTTTAGATGTCCAAATAATTAAACCTAAAAAGTAAAGACTTCAGAAAATATAATGTTCATTAATATATGATGTACCACAAATCCTGCCTCAATTAAAGTTTCCGGCTTCCAAGTACAATTATTTTATCTTCATGGATAAGAAATTCTGAATAAGAAAGCTCCATTATCTTGTACCTTGTATTATCTTTTTCGTGAATTACAAGTTATTGATCACCTTTTGAGTTGATACATCGGGACTAGTTGATATAAAAATAAAAGTTAAGGAATATCTTATTATTTTAACCTCATTCCAACCCTTCCCATTCACGTCTCACAAAATCATTTTTGAACCATGTTGAGACCCAAAATTATGTAAAAGTTCAAATCAAGTGTACGAAGTGTGTCGTAAAAGGATTATTATGTTGATACTTCATAATTCCAGTTTTACAAGATAACTTTCACACAAATATTAACCTTGTAGAAAACATGAAAAAAAGCAAAACTTAATAAATAAAACACAAGATATAAAAACAAATATACAAATCTTTTTAGTTAAATTTCATTACAAAGATCCCAACCATATCAAAATAGATGAGTAGAATCCGTGATTCCTACAAATTTCAACACCAAAACAAAACCAAACAAAACATGACCCACACCTTAAACACACCCCTTAAACATGTAACATTCGCTTCTATTAATACCAATTTCACCAACTTATTATTCCTAATTCCTAATTATCATCAAATTAAACCCAAAACAGACCATTTTGCTGGTATCTTCTCCTTCACCCCACCAACAATTTCTTTATTACTAATCATACCCCTTAACTTTGATTCCATTCAAATTCAACACTAAAACAAAACAAAACCCATTCTCAAAATCATCTTCATCTTCATCATCATCTTCTATACTATATATATTTATATATATGATATATTAAAGCTAAACTATCTTCTTTCAGTAGGTCCAATCTTGAGGTAGCCTGAAGTCGCCGGAGATGGCCGCCGGAGGTTGTTGCCGGTGATTGTTTCGTCTCTGTTGACCCATCAACACACTCTGTCGGTACATCGTCTCTGCATCTGCAACAGATCCGCCATTGCAATGAGCTTGAAGCTTCGATTCACCTTCAATGGCTTCCAAATTCAAATTGAGGGCCTGCACGACCCTATCTGGAAGAAGAACAGTAGAACACCCTGTAATCAACACCCAAAATGAATAACCCCCAAACAAAATCGGATCTACATCAACAATTTTTAACAAATTGAAGAACTAGGGTTTGAAACACACCTCGTTTTTTCAAGGGTTCCGCCGGAGCTCCGGTTTGCCGGGGGAGAAATACGCCGGTGCCGGTGGATTCTCGTTTGGTACTCAGGTTTCCGAGGAAGACAGCTCGCATACCCGACCCGGTGGGTCGTTGGGGCGGTTGATGATGAGATTGTTGAACCGCCGGCCACCCGGGTGACGGCGGAGCCACCGGCCGGAGATTCTCCCGGAGATTCGCGTTATCGTTCCGACTCCGACTCTGTAGCATCATTTGTAGATACTGCTGTTTAGCAATTTGTTGCTCTTTGAGCTTCTGAAACTGTTAAAACCACCACAAATTGTTAGAAACAAAACGAAATCATCAACAGAAGAATGAAATTGAAATTGAAATTGAGGTTGAAATTGTACTCACTTGAGCAACTTGCAGTTGTTGATAATGGTTGTTGTAGTAGCGTGAGGCAGCTTCTTCAACCATCCTCATCCTCGCAAGCTCTCCGGCGGCGGCGTAGAGAAGGTCCCACGACGTCTGGTGGCGGTTAGCCTCCGCCGCCGTGGCCGGCGGCGAAGGGCAGTTAGGGCTTCCTCTGCTTGAACCATTTTTACACCCACAAAGAGTAGATTGAGGCGAACCCACCATAACCCTTGTCGTCTGTTTCAATTTTCAAACACCATTAAAACCCCAAATTAGTAAAATCATCAACACAGAAGATGAAGCAAAAAAAGCCCAAAAATGGCTGAAAAATCGATACCTTAGTGTAGTTACTTTCAAAGCTCGAATTATGATTATTATTATTAGCATCTAACTTCCATAAATCTTCTTGTAGAGTGGTGTTAGCGAGCTTCGAATTCAACCAACTGAGGTTATCTTCTTCGTCACTCTCTGTTTCAGTGGATCCCATAACAGACTCCACCGGAGAACTGAGATTGGAGTGTGGACCGTACGGACTCCGGTGAAACCCAGATGGGGTCTTGTGGAACTCGCCGGAGGGAGTTCTGAAAGTGAGTTTTCCGGTGGAGAAACCCATGAGAATATCGTCGTCTGTTAAGAACTCCGGTGGCAACCAAAACTCTCCGGCAGTTAACTCGTGCTCCATGGGTAGATTAGCAGTTTTGTGAAGTTATGATTGAAGAGGAACAAAGCATACAGGTGATTTCTCCGTGAATTATGGTGGATTTTGAAGGGGTGTGATTATGGGGATCACAGTGTTGGTTGGAGATTTTGGGGAGACAGAAAAGTTGCAGAGATATTTAATGGAAGATGAGAAGTGTGAAGTGTTGGGTATAAATAAAGAATGGAGAAAGATGAGGGGAGATTGTAGGGCACGCGCCAGGTGTGAGTGTGGGGTTTCTGGGCTTTTTGTGCTTTTGCCTAGGGTATGGCATGCAAATGCAAGTTAAAAGCAATCAGGTAAATAAACTCTCCGGTAACCCTGTGGTGAAATTCACTCTTATGCAACAGAGAGTAAAAATTCTTGGGAAATTACATAGATTTAAGATTTTTTTTTTTTTCTTTAGTGGTCAGATCGGTCGTATCGGATTTAAAAATCGAATTACGTTATAATTATATATATAAGATGTTATATATATATTTAAATATAAGTAATTTATATATGATTTATATATGTATTTTATAGTTATATATAAAACTTAAATATATTTGAATATTCAACACAGTAATTTATAATTCAACACCCCGTTTTTACTTATTAAAATTAAAAAAAAATCAAAATCCAGTTTGAACCGGTACGGTTTCTCGGTCCGACCACCGGTTCGGGACGGACCAGCCAGTTCGACTAGCCCAAAACAATTCATAGCAAACCGGATCGGCCACCTAGCCGAGCCCTTGGTCGGATCGGTTAAACCGGCCGGTCCGATCCGGTCCCACCAACATTGCTATAAAGTTTAGCAAAGAGAAAATGCATTAATACCTTAATCAATAGTATGTCTGGCAAAGTTATTTGCAGAAAAACCATGATCAACGATTTTTCGATCCTTCGTATGGTGCGACATGGTTTTAGGACCCCGTGTCATCTAGGCATTAAGGTACTTTTAATCACGGATTTAAAATATTTTATAAATATTTTGGATTGAGTTTACATCACTAATGTCTCACTTTTATCATGGAAAAAACATATTATGTTTCATAACTTTGATTGTATTGTTTTCTTAACATCAGCCGTCAAGTTATAAAAGCCATAATACAATGAAAACATCTTTAACTTGACATAAGACAATTATATTTGACTATATGTGTTGGGAATTCTAACCTTGGAAGAAATTGAAGATTTCAAATTTGTTGAAGTTGAAGTTTTGAAGAACAATAGCAACAAAATATTAGTCTAGGATTTATTTTGTAATTATTGTAATCTTTAGATTAGTATATATTGTAACATATGTCATCCTTCTATAGGGTGACTAATTCACCACTTGTTAGGGTGAATTAGGTTTTATCACCAACAACAATATATCATCATCCCTCATGGATGATGATTTCAACATTATATCATCATTCTTTTGAATGATGATTTCAACAATATATCAATAAACATCAAGCATTAATCATCATTCTAAGTGTTCTTCATGTTCATCATCATCATCACTTATTATATTTTAGCAACTAATCATCGAATTCTTGTTATCATCAACATAAATCCTAAGATCCAAACTCATGTTCATGTTCAAATCATGAACACACAATATGTTTAACATATTGGTACATTGTTTTATCAACATGGTTAAGTAATGAACGTTGTATTAATAACTTGTTGCTTGAAAAATCAAAATCATATTATTTGTAGGTATAACAACTATACCAACTTATGATGAAAAAAAGATGATTTAAGATTGTTCAAAATAGTAGTAAAAAACAATGACACTCTTAATAGTTACCCGTCATACATCCAATAATGAGTAAGTAACTTTTTATCAACCTTATTTTTATCTAATCAATGATGACAAAGAGATTCACTTTTTTACAATTATATGTTTTTGTATCAATATACCACCATGCATGATAAATTTCAAGGTGTCATCTCCAAATTAAACAATACCTTATACATTTATTATAATCTTTAGTTGGATTAATACATGTTGATAGAATTACCCAGCACATGGTATCATGTACATCGATCCATTTAAATCTAACCTTTTACATACGGTGAAAAAAGTACACAAACGAAACTACTCACATTATAATCAACTAGAATTAACAACACATAACTTTTAAGTAGTTTCAAGTCATGACCACTCAACTCATACCCTAGTAGAAATCCCATTTTTTCATTGTGCACTTGAAACAGCTTGAGTATAAATGAGTAAATGACATTTGAAAACACATAAAGAATAAAATCCACATGCAACCAAGGATTTCGATCGTGTTGCGCTTTAGGCTAAAGGATTTTAGGATTGGTAGGTATATAGATGAACTTAACACATATGACACAGAATTCCATCCGATGTCACATGACAAACGACACACACACGACCATGACCCTAAGGCTCAACAACGCTAACGGATACCACATGGCTTATAAACATCCCTAAAGACGAGCATTACTGGTATTCTAAATAGAGAACATGTGAAGGATGAACTTAAATACACACAACCTAGACCTCAAATTTATCATTGCACCTTTCTAGTTCTTCTATCTATAGTTTTCTTCTTACCTGAAATTTCAATATTTCATCTTATCTAATAATGTGCATCTCATATACATATAAGGGAATTGTTACTCCACCCAAGGAAACCGACTCTCCGGCCCGCTAAAAACGTACCCCTATCACTAACACCTGCCCCCTCCGATCTGGCGAAAAATCTACGCCTAAAAGCGGTGAAAACTCAACGTTTCTCACCACTGGCATTAGGGGTGTTCAAAGTCGGATATCCGAAATTTCGGATATCCGAATTTCGGATATCCGAAAATTTCGGATAGTGGAAATCACTATCCGAAACCGTATCCGAAATTTTGGATATCCGAAATTTCGGATACGGATTCGGATAGTGATTCGGATATCCGAAATACATTTTTTTATTTTTTTATATTTTACAATAATTAGACATATAATATTATAAAAATAATATAGAAAACCAACTCATATCATAAAAATCACAATATAAACCAAAAAATCTCAATCTAAAGTAAAAATATATTTAAAATTCAAAAAAATAAAAAAAATATTTTTTAGTTTTCGGATAATCGGATATCCGAATATCCGAAACTTTTGAAAATCATTATCCGAATCCGAATCCGAATCCGAATTTTCGGATATCCGAATTTTCGGATATCCGAAAATTCGGATATTTCGGATTCGGATTTTCGGATTTTCGGATCGGATTTTCGGATTCGGATATTTTTAAACACCACTAACTGGCATTACCCATATTGCAGACATTTATAAGAAGAACGAGGAAAATAATAAAAAAAGATGGAATTTTTATTTAACACCATTCATAAATGGAAAAAACAAAACAAGTACAAATAATCCACACATCCATAAACTAACACTACAAGATGAGTATAAAAGTGTCATTTTTCGTATGGTTAACGATAAAGAAAGGTATAAATGTTTTAAATGTATGATTAAATGTGTGTTTGTTTTGGGTTACAAAATGTATAATGAGATATACACGTATAGCCGTATAGGTAGATGAGAGTTGGATAGAGGTGGGGGCATGGGGTCCACAGAACCAGGTATTGTGGTTGTACAACCGTTTCTTTTCTTAGTTGAAGAGCGCGGGAGAATGGAAGGCAAGTGGGGCCCACGTGTCTCTGCAGTAGTTGGTCTGCATCACCACTCCTTTTGTACACATGGCAGTTATCCTTTGCATGTAGCAACGGACAAATATTTCATTCTCTCCCCCCGTACTTAACCTCAAACTCATAATCACGCCATATAGTTTCCACTAAACACGATCGTTTTCCGTTTTAGTGCGGGGGCGCCCACGCTGGAACTTCAAGACGGTTGGCGTCGTCGCGCGGTAACACCTGAGGGACTGCGGTGGTGTTACCGCAGTCCCTCACATCGTGCTGTTTGGCCGTTTCACGGTTTTCACACGCTGATGTTTTCTCCCCATTTTGAAGCCTCTATATCTTTCCCTCACCGGCATCCCTCTCATATGGCATGATGTGATGTGTTTTGACGTGCTGAATTGTGATTTGTTTGTATGTGATGTAATGTGGCGTGTATGGTGTGGCTGCAACTACCACCCTTAAATTTCTTCTCTTTATTTTTATTATTCTTTCATATTAATAAGCAAAAACACTTAGCTTTATTATACTTCATGTGGTACATACCCACAAAACTTCATGCTCAAACTTATTATAAAAATTAAAACAAATACTTAAATCTGTTATTTTTTTGCTTAGTATCTAAAATTGTTGCTGTACGTAAACCATGCGGAACATCTATGTAATTTACTCTAAGAAAGCGTAGATTACTAATTGATAAGGTATTTATGAACGCAATTATAAAAATGATAGGGTTAAAATCTTTTAAAATGCAAAACACGTTTGATGTTTTAAACATAGTTTTGTAAATTTAGCGTTTTATGGGTGAATTAATGAAAACTATGAAGTTCTGTTGGGCTGAAATGGAAACATAGGGACGTAATGTAAGTTGTAAGCAGGGGATGTGAGGTGGGGGAATTGTAATTGACGATTATACCCTTATGGTACATTGGTAAATGACAGAAATAGGGTTGTGGGTCAGTAGTTCTGACATGTGTGGGGATAGTGGTGTGAGTGCGGCGGGTTCAGTTTCATGTGCAGCGTCTGATTTGATATGAAAGCAAAATGGTGGGAGGAGGAGGAGACTTCTTTTTCAGTTTTCCTCTGCTAACACAAGGCTTTTCTTCTCTTTTTCCTCTTTTCACCAATAAAGTAACAAATGATAACAAATACATAATATTAAATGCAAAAATTACAAAAGTAAGTTTTTTTTAACAACAAATGTACGACTCTGTTTCGAAGTATAGGTGTTATCTTAATCGTGTTCATTTATTCGTTTTTCAGCCGGGACCGCACCCCCAACCCCCTCAAGAGGAAACTCATTGCTAAGAATACCCCATGAGTATTTTTGCTCAGAGTGAGACTTGAACTCATGACCTACTATTTATTTATATGTCATGAGTACCTTAGCTTAACTAGTTGAGCTAAAAATCATTAGTAAAAGTGTTTTGTTTGATTAACTAACGCTATAGATACATATTTATAATGATTTGTTTAGTTCGTATGATTTTTCTTAATGGATTAGCGGATGTATTATTAATCACCGAGTAGCAAGATGAGAGACAGATAGGAAACTAATTTACATGCTTAAAATTGGATTATGTAACTTGAGCAACTAGTTGTTTGTCATCTCATTTTTTTAACAAACCACAAAAAGTGAATAATTAACTACAGTAACAAAAATGGTTTTCTAGAGATTCATGTTACCTTTGAAGACTTTATTCATTAGGTTGTTCACGAATCGAACCGAGCGCAGGTCAGCTCAAACTTGGTTTGTTTACAAACCAAGTGGTTTGATTCAGTTTGAAATTACAAATTCAAATGAAATATCCAAGCTCGAACTTGGTCTGGTTTATAAGCAAGCACTTGATTCTGCTTGGTTTTTGCTCGATTTTAGATCACAACGTTATAAAACTATAATTTATTGTTCATTTAAGAGTTCCAACTTTAATTCATCAAAGTACAAACCTACATATTGAATTTGAAGCCAATCGACTTAAAGCACAAAACTACAAATTCTATATATATTAAATACCAACTCATGTGTTACAATAGATTTTTTTAAGTTTTAAGTTTAGCAACCAAAGTTTAAGAATTTACAAAGGTTTTAGGTATAGCAACAAAAGTTTAAGAATTTACAAAATAACTCTTACATTGCACTTTTATGGTTATCATTTTTTGGTTACATAGGTTTCTTCTCTTTTGGCATCTTTTTGTTGTGAAATCCCATTTTTATCCTCCTTTTTTCAAAACCCTTTGTTTTATATAAGTATACTAGCGGATCAGACCCGTGTTTCGTCGCGGTACGATTTTAGCGTATACGAGAATGTCATAATAATAGTTTTTGGGGTTATAAAAGTTGAAAGATAAAATCTGATAATTTAGACGTTAGTACTAACCACCCGAAAAAAGATTACGTACGAAACACTGATAAAAAAGTGTAATAGGAAAAAAACTATAAAAAATAAATAACCCCGAAACAGATAAGAAATTAACGAATACATAAATTGTGACTTTATTATAATTAACAAGCTTTATTATAAATTGGTTAAAATAAATTTTGACAAAACTCGGATACTCATATATAAAACTTAAAAAAAGTTCAAGTGATTAAATGTAAATTTAACATAACTCGAATTCTTACGTTTAAATTTTTAAAAAAAATTAGGTGAATAAACGTAAATTTAACCTAACTCGAAGGCTTATGTCTAAACTTTTAAAAAAGTTCAAGGTATTAAATGTAAATTTGACATAACTTGAAGGCTTAATTATAATAATTTAAATGAAATAAAATGAGTAGTATCAAATTAAAAAAAATAGAGAGAGAAAGTGTTGTGTTTAATTTCAAAAAATCCTTAAAGGTATAAAAGTAAAATTATAAAAAAATAACGAAACAGTTTCTTTATTAGTTTTGAGAAAAAAAATTATTGTAGTGATAGTGAGAAAAACTTTACCTTTACTACTTATAATCTTTTCTATTTGTTATATATAGTGATATGTCAGGTGTTATCAAGTCTTTTTTCCGACTTGCATTAAACACAAATATATTTGATTATTATTATTATTATTATTATTATTATTATTATTATTATTATTATTATTATTATTATTATTATTATTATTATTATTATTATAACTATATAAATATTTTATAGTTATATACTTAAGTGTTTGAATTAAAAATATTTAAATCAAATAGCATTAAGTTATAATAACATAAATAATAAAGGTATATATTTTAACATTAATGTAAAACATTATAAATAAGATAGTATTAAAATAAATATATATTAAAGAATGTATTAATTAGGAAAAAAGTATTAAATATGAGAAAATTAGAAAATATTATATTACAAGTATGTCATCCTCATATGTTTTACATTACAGCAAAGATAAAATAGATATAGATTGTTATTATAATCATTAGTATAAAAATATTTGATAATTAAATAGTTAAGTATTCAAAATAAATGCTACTTATTTATAAAATTTCTTCTTATTATTATTATTATTATTATTATTATTATTATTATTATTATTATTATTATTATTATTATTATTATTATTATTATTATTATTATTATTATTATTATTATTATTATTATTATTATTATTATTATTGTATTAGTACTTATATAGTTAAGTATTCAAATGAGATAACCCTTATTAATAATTTTAAATATTAATTTAAACTTTTATAAATAATAAAATATATAATGTAGTGAATTAAAATAATCTCATATTATTAGATAATGTATTAATAATATGAATAATTAATTAATGCATTGATTAGAAGAAATTCAATAAATGAGGGGCAAAATAGGAATAATTGCATATAACACTTGTATCTAATGTAAGTTGTCTTAGGTGTCTTAAATTTTTGTGAAATTATATTTGTGTCCCATGTTTATGCATTATATAGTAGTATAGATAAATTCATTATTGTTAATCCTTTTAGTTATATTATTTTTTAAGCATTATTATCATGACGAAGTGATCGATTTTGAGCAGAAAGCATTGTTGCGGCTTTGATATTATCTTAACTGGTTTCGTTATTCACTTTTATGGTTTTCGATGGTAACGACCAAACTCGTGTTGCGTACCTCGGGTGGAACCACCAAACTCCCGCCGCGAAGTGTAGGGGAATATAATTAGTTATTATTACAAGTGATTGTGATTAGAGAAATTTAAAACAAAGGAGCATTCGGTGGTAAAAGGATTCTAGGGTAAAAGTTTACCGGCTTCTGAGTAACTCTAGGGTAAAATCGAAAGAGGATATTTCCAAGTTTTCTTCGAACGAGTTTCGAGCAAGTTTGAAGTATCAAGATTTTTAGACAGCCTTATTTGTCATTCAGATATCTCCAAAGTACTCACCACATCTTCATGACAATGGCCTCAACTATTGTCTTTTTACCCTTCCTCCAACCACTCGAGTACATACAATTAACTGTTTTGCCGTCGCCTCCCACGTCCTTGAACTATCATATTATCACCAAACAAGTGTGCCAAACGGACATCGAAGTCTCAAACACAACCTTAAGTAACGGGCATAAAATCAATCAAATATCATTATCTTCATTTGTCAGGTTAACAAGAGTAGGTAACCTATCTAACATTACCCTTCAAGCCAGGATGTTAACTCTACGAGACCAATTTATTCCATTCAGTATACCAATTCAACTCTAACAAAAAATAATAATATATAATCTTACGACCAGAAGAATCAGTCACCATCATCATCTAATTTCCACTTCCAACAACCAATATCAGAAGAAAATCGTATACTAATAAGACAAACACTATATATGGTACTTATGTTTTTTACTTTATAAACCCATATAAATTCATAAATCTAAGTACTGTCATTTTGCTCTATGTTTAATCCACAGGAAGGTAGTCGCTTTAATATCTTCAAAAAAACCTATTTTTGCTCCACGAGTTCTTTGCAAAAATTCTTTCGTTCCTAGCCTTCCATATACTTCACAATGTCCCCAAAATGATCACGTGGATTGTTTTTTAAACGTATCGTCTCCTTTTATTTTTGTCACCGCTCTTAGCATATCATTGCTGAAAGTCTGATTGAGAAAGTCATTTTTGTCCAACCAATGATCAAATGCCACGCCTCTTTAGCATAATTGCAACCCACAAAAGTATGATCATGGATGGATTCAGATTGATTTTTATTTATAAAAGTTAACAAATGCTTATATTCAAAATATTTAATTAAAACATAATAAATAATCTATTTATATATGTATTATTTTTGTATAAAGGTAGTTGAGTTGGAAAAAAACATCCATTTGTCAGCATTTACTCCAACACGGTGGCGTGCTTGTCACCCAACTGCAAAATCGACTATTCATCAGTCGCCCGTGGCCGTCACCATCATCGTCACCGTCGTCCGTCCGTCATCGTCCGTCCATTGTCTTATATATCGGCATATCATTTTTCTTATACTTATAAGTTATAACACAACGCGCCGCCAAGGACGGTGGGAATTCATATTATAAACCTTAGTTTACTTGTATTTTAATATTTATAAATTTAGGATTTTAGGTTGTTGTCTGGTTTTAAAGTCAGAAGGTGGTGAGGTTATGAACTAAAGTTCCATTAAGGGTTTATTTGGTTGGATGTAATGCAATAAGTCGTTATCATTCTATCGTTATATATGTTTAGTTGTTATGTTGGTTTATTCGTATGACTACAACAAAGCTCTTTGTTGGTTTCTCAATATTGGAACCAATTATAGATTTATAACTGATAAGAGATTAAACATCATAATCCAAAGTAGTGTTTATGTGGTTTATTATTATTATTATTATCATGTAGTGGGTCGTCAATATCATGTAGTGGGTAAGTCAAAGGTTATATATAGTGAGTATATGTTGAGAAAGAAACTATACACATTAACTTCTAATGTTTTAGTTTAGAAAGAAACTACAATTTTATAATCTATGATCCTTTTTTCCTTTAGTTGTTAGAGGTGTTGAGCAGATGCTCATTTAAAACTATTGTTATATATTTTACACCAACAGATCGTAGGGTTCAAGAAGGGTGTCATCTATTGCGGGGTTCAAGGGTAAAGTCTTTTGTAGAGGTTTTGAGAGAAATTAATCGATCAGTGAGTAGCACTAATATTGAAAAGTTTATGTTATCTTACTTATAAAAATTGGTAATTCAGATTAATAGCAGTTTGGTTTATTAGTAGCAACTGGTAGGTAAAATCAACAACTAATAAATCGGTCATCGGTGACAATCAATTACTACTAACAGCTTAGGCAATCTGTAGGAGGCATCACATAACATTTCAATATGAAGATCATGAGTTCGAGTCTCACTTAATGCAATATACTTCAAGTGTGCTAGGTGTTTTACCACAGTGGTCATTTAGATGGTGTGTTTCCGTTGAAATGATGAGCTGACAGGGTTATCAACATTGTATGTGTTCGTAGGGCGTGGGTGGCTTTTTCTTAATAGTTTTACCCGAGTGGCCGCCCTTAAACCATCAATTGGCCGTTCAAATAAAAATAAGTATCTTAATGATAGGCGATCATTGATAGTAAATGAGTTGTAATAGATAGTTAACCAGTTAATAGAAGTTACTGTAGATGTAAATAAATAACCGCAAATAGTTATAACTACAAATTAACTTACTATCTCAAGAAAATTAGTGTCGATTCATCTTAAACATTGTGATATTTTACTGTCTCATGTTTTTTTTGGTATATTTTTTGAAATATACATATTATATTCGTTCTTGATTTCAATCCAATTAAAATTTTGAACTACCAAAATTACTTTAATATGAAAATAATTAGTTTTATATGATTCTAAAACATATCCAAACTACTTTCAAATTATAAAACGTTCATGATCTCCAAAGACTATTGCACATAATTCATCGCTAACCTGCTCTAACAATCATATTTTCTCATATTAACATTGATACAAACATTAAGCAAAGTCTAGTCATGCCAATGTGGTCACAACACCATGGTATCTCCTAAGATTTATCTTAGCTAATCCTTAGATAACTCCTTTAATTTGTGCTATCCTTTATCATTAAACTAAAATTGGTCAATAGTGACACTAAAGTATTAAGCAAAACATACATAGATTGATTGAGAAGTAATGGAGTTAGATATGGGCCGGGAGATTGCGCGTGAGTCAATGTGAATCAAGTGGGTCGGCACTAAAAAAAGAAAACAACAAGACACAAATAGTCCATGTTTTTAAGAAAAAGAACAAAAGAACATGGGACTAAGGTCTAGGATAAGGACACTAACAAGATACCAATCAAACCTTTATCTTTAAGTTTCTTTTATTTCCTATTGTAATATCAAATATTGTACTAATTAAATATATAAAGATTAGATCAAATACTTTATATGCATGTGGAAGGAACAAATATACTTTCAATAGACCTTTATATAGTCAAATAATACACATAATTAGTACTTTTCTCAAAAGACAAACAGATCTTACTTATACTCTTAAACTACTTCAAATTATATTATTGTCTGGTTTTGAATCCAATACATTTCATTTAAGAGGTAAAGACTCTGCCAAGTAAGCTAGTCCTACATCAACACCAATAACTAGTACTTATAAATAATTGATGTAATTAAGTAAAAACTACCGTACCGCATACTATTTAACAACTTGCATATAATTTCAATACCAGCATATTATTTATGGGCTTTAGAGTCTTCGATGTGTATGAGTATAAAAATAATGTTTATACATGAATGATTTGATTAACGGATTGAAATCAGTTTTTCCCTCACTCTCTCTCTTATTTTACTTTATGTCATCGGCGTGAGTTTTCCTCTCAAAATCCTTACTTCTATGGGGTGATTAATTAACAAAAAACAAACAAACAAACATATTTCTCTTAATTTTAGTTTGTTAAAATATTATGATGTTTTTTACAAATTTCTTATCTGCAACATATGGACATGTCAATTGTAAAAACAAATGACATTATATAAAAATGTTGGTTAAACCTATATCTTTCTTTAAATTTTCAACATACTCTTGAATACATTAAATCGTATCTTTTACCATGACAATGAAGAAATATTACTAATGTGAGTGTCACAAGTAAAAGTGCAGGAGAGGTATATAAAATTAAAAATATAACTTAAAAAAAAACAACTCACATATTTATCTATTCATACTTTTGAACTAAACCAATCCTTTTTATCTAACTCATGTTGAAATTTGATCCACTATATTAATCAAAGAGTCTTTAACTTTTAACTGGTATAACAACCCAAGTGCCTAGTTAAAAATATATAAGCAACCATGTGTTTTATAATTAGGGATTACAGTCAAACCCAAACTTGTTTAGAATACTCGAAACGTTAAACATTTGAACGGGTATGAGGTTGGCAAAGCGGGTATGAGACCGAGTATATGATTACTTTTTATGGGATGGGATCACATGATACACCCGCTTGCACGCCTCGTATATCCAATTACATACTCGTTTACCCAATAATAAACATGAAATATTTTTTTATATTTTAATTATATTATATTTATTTTTAGTTATTTTAATCATATTATATTATCTTCAAGCTCAATGGTTAAAATATTCCTTTCATGTGTCATTCTTTTAATATCTTATTCGGGTAATTCGACAATTAGACTTCTGATTCTTCTTCGAACCCTAGTCACTATTGGAAGAAAGTCCGCGACACATTAACAAATAGATTTGCTCGAAAAGAGATATTGACAAAGAGATCTGACCAAAAAATCGAAGAGATACCAAACATGTATTATTTATGAAATGAGGGGTATACCCGATTACCCGTGGGTATGCCCGATACCCGACGGGTAAATACCTGATACATAACTAATGGGTTTTGGTCTGGTTATGATTCACACTTCTATAATTGGTATGAGGTTAGGATTGTCTAAACTCGTTCTACACCTGCCCTATTGTCATCCGTAGTTGTAATTGACACGTAATAATGTTTTCTACACAACTGAAGAACATTATATTGTATGTTATAAAAGATTTAAAAGCGAGTTAAACGAAACTTGACTATATGTAATAATATTTTTGCGTTTGTAATTATTATATATTTTATCCGTATCTAATTAATAATGGAGTGGTTTTGCTTCAGATTTCCGCAAAAATGAGATTCTTTTTTAATTTTAATGTTTAAATTTCCGCCGAAAGTAAAGCAAAGATACACTCTAGACACACACGTGACACGTCATTTTCCACAGCTGAGGTGTACATGTCAATTTGCTGACTAGGATCCCATATCTTTTTTAGTTCACACCGAATCCACCGATCTTCCTTTTCTAACAAGATTTTAAGGTGCCAATTCAATTTCCATTTTCATTATGTTTGCATGTCAAAGTTTAAGATTAGCATGGATCATATTAAATGACATTTATCTTTTATAAAACCATAAGTAGTTATCTAATTATTATTTATTACTAATTATTTTAGTTTAATAACCACTCAAGTATCACCAACACTAAATCCTAAAAACATTTATAAATATGTTTAAAGCTTACATATTATAAAGACACTCATCTTTTAAAACTACCAAAAACCTCTTAATAAAAAATACCCAAACACATCGTCAAATCATCTATCATTTTTTAGATATATATACAATAATATGTATTTTTATTAAAACTCAACCCAAACGAATTACTTCACTCTTAGGAGCTGTTTGTCAACTTCTGAATAAGTGCTAAACCAATAAGAGGTTTGAACCAATAAGAGGTTTGAACCATTAAGATCTAGTATATCGTTTAACTATTCAAATGCAAATGTCTGACCAATTCAGATAAGAGGTCTTAATCATTCAACATTAAACATCTTAACCATTCAGCATTAATATAATGATTAACCATTCAGAGGCAAATGTTTGAACCATTCAGACATTTGCTCTCGAAACAAACAGTCTGAATCATTAAGTGCTGAATCATTCAGACATCTGAACCATTAAAAAGTTGATTAAGTGGCTGCCAAATAACCCCTTAGTCCTTCAAAAACTAAACCATCCAATGGTGGAAGATGTCGAAAATGAAAGTTGATTATAACTTGGTCACATTTTCTTTCTGATTACATTTGTACACTTGCAGAAAATACTAAATATTAGCAACGTTTTATAAAGTTTTATATGTGTTCTATTTAAATTGCTTATATTTTTAACATAAATAAAAAAAATGACTTTACAATGATAAATCAATATTGTAACTCTAAAAAAATTTGATGTTACAGAAAAAGTTTCAAAGTTTAACAGAACAATATTACCTTTTGGATATCATAGTTATAAAAAGGTACCACATATTACCTTTTCCTTAAGGTAATCCTCACAAATAACCTCAAAAACTAAATTTTAACATTTTGCTCTCATAATTTTCATGATTGTAAAGATATGTATACCGATTGTACATAATTATAGAATAATAGAACCATAACATATTCATAAAAATAACTAGAATATTTATGATTTGCTTTATTCAAAGCTTCTTATATAGAATCAATATTATATAGATATCGTATTTAAGAATTATAAGATATGTTGGCATATTAAAAGCTTAATATACAGAATCAAACATCAGGAACTATTTCAATACCATAACCATATATCTTCATCTGCATGATCTGATTTTTCCCATATTTGATCAAACAAACCTTTTTCATGCCAACCAACTTGTTACCTTTGTTGGGATTGATATATACATTGAACGGCTGTAAATTGATATTTAAAAGTTCCAATTGATTTGACTTTCTAGTCATATTCATCCAATACAAGTAAGAATCTGACAAATTCAATAAAGACAATGCACCTAAAGCTCTTATGTGCCATGAATGATGAACACAACCATATTTATATATTTTATATAATACAAAACAAAAACTTGATCATGTGAAATATAGGTGTTTGATATTTTTATACTTGAATGACAGGTGATTCTTATCTTGTGACGAGACTAATAATGTTTATGTTTTACAGTCTGTTTAGTTAAATTTAGACATTCTATTCATCTCATCTTAATAATAATTCTGGTGGGTAATTCGATACGTTGGATAATTATTTCTTCAACTACTTTTGAAAAAAACTCCTACATAGTCATGTTGATTGACTCCGAAACAATTACATCATAATTCTTTAAATAAGCATGAAACTTTTATAATCAATATTTTTTTCTATATCAAAGACGTACACGTATGTATTTTTTAATATATTTTATTATTAATTTTTTGACACAATCATAATACCACTATTATTAGCGTGATTTGCAATAAATCAATTGGGACAAACATGCTTTCACGATGATTAAATCAAATAATCATGGGAAACCCATATGGGTTGTCTTTGTGTGTGTTTTTATAGGATTCTATATATGTTTTAAAATGTCTTTTAGTGTGTCAAAATTTTGGTCGAGACAAATCCAACTTTTAAAAACTTAGTATATTCCTTTTTTTTAATTTGCTTTGTAATTTACTGCAATATATACTTTAAGTACATAAAATTGCTTTTAGATACTAAATAATTTATTTCTTTAGACCGATAATTGACCAAACATACATGTGCCATTGTCTATAAAACAAACATAGGGAGCATGTTGGGTCTTGGAAGGATTATACTAATGATGATGTTGCAAATAGATTACTTCTTTATAAAGCTACTATTAATGATACTTTTATGATACAATGATAACGATTTAATTTCTTTTTATCTTGACATCGAATATGTTTCCATTTTAAGATTTTTATGAACTATTTATTTAGGACATGATTTGTACTATGCTTTTTTAGACACGCATTATCAAGTTAATGATTTTTAACAATTTCACCTTCTATTGTGATGAACAATAATATTAACTAATGAATGATAAGATATTAAATTTGAAACATATAGTTTAGTGAAAAGTACTTAACGGAACATCATAGTGGTAAGGTGATTTACTCTTCAATCAAATGTTGTCTGCAAAGTGCAGGTATATTATGATTTTAGAAACATAAAAATGTATGTTAAGCGGTCTAGATAAAAGTTACAACTAAAACAGTAGTTGTACTGTTTAAATTATAAAGTTAATGGATGTTTTAGTTGTTTCTTATTTCAGTTTGAAGTCATGCATCCCCTTTGTTACTAATGAAAATTTTTTTAGTCAAACTATTGGATCTCGACATCCTATTTTGAATTGACATTTATTTAAATTAATTTTATTAGAAGTTGGATAAAAAGGATTAATGAAGAAAATGACGAATTTGATTCAAAAACTCAAATTTGGGATCTTTTGTTTTTTAGTTTAATATCAGTACAATCATCAAGTAGCATCACACCAGGTAACATTTTTAGATAGATTATTTCAATTTCCAATTTTAGAAAATCAATTTACACCAATCACACCAAAGAAAGTATAAGAAAAATGATTGAAGATAAACACAAAAAGAAAATGAATAATTGACAGTTAAACAGTTGGTTGGTTTTATGGGATAAGGTGAAGTGGAAGCAACAAACAATAATGTAATTGAATCTTTGACACAATCAATTTCGACACAAGTGATGTTACATATTTCTTATACAATTTTTTAAATACTTAAAAAATGGTTAGATAGTGGTAAGATTTGCTACATCTCACCATACTCCGATCCCATTTGTAACTTTGCTATAAACGGAATATACTGGGTATGATTTTGGTTATGGTATCGTAAATACTTCGAAAAGTTCTAGATATCATGTCATGTCACAATCAACATCTAGGTATCTAATGATTCTTTTATATTTTTTCAATTTTATAAAAGTACTAATAAAATGATATGAAATTGCACTTTCTAACATATTCATCATAAGAGGACATGAAATTGCAAAATAGGGGATAAAGATTTGTGGTATTAAAGTATCATGTTCTATTGGAACCATGATTCCAATAAAATCATGTCCAAAAGAAGGGTATGTTGATGGGTCTGAAATTTCACATGGGTTGGTGTTTGTTGATAGTAGATCTAGATCGCCCAATCAAGGTAGGGTGGACTTTGGGGAACAATTGGATTGAATTTGAATACAACAATGGTCCATCAAGCATACTCATCTTGTCTTGATCACCTTACACTATTACAAAATGATGATATCGGTTTTTAACTTTATAATTTCTATTTTCCCATTCATCAATCCGCTTTTCTTGGGTGAGGTCTTAAACTTGTATAAAAGAGATATAAAAATCTTTGTAACTTAGTTTTTTTTTAAACTTCTTCATAGTCTTTGATTCGTGTTAATTTCACTTTCAAATTGGAGTATTTCGTGGGTATGAAATCTTAGTTGATAGAGTTTGTATAAAAACCGATGTTTAAAACATGTACTTAAATACACCAAAGACTTCCCTTTGTACGTAGGTAACCATAACCACAATTAAGTTGAAATGAGGAAACTATTCATGAGAGAGTATATTAGTTGGCTGATACTATCAACATAAAAACCTTCACAATTGTTAGGCTGGACGTAGTGGTCATTTTGGGGGCTTCAAACATCATGACATGAACACAAGTGGAGCTTCAAATATCATAACAAGAAAATTAAAAAAAGCTCCAAATGTATTGGGCTCCAAGTGGAGCTCCAATATTCACAACCCATTCCCTATATTTCTGTGAGTATTTTTCCTATATTATATGGTATGGTTATAAGTGGTTGTGAGTGAAGTATATGGTAAATTTACTGTTCAATTTGTATTTTGGGCAATCACTGTTCAAAACCATATAATGGTTTTAATATATTTTAAGTGTTTGTGAGTGAATGAGAGAGAAAAAGTAATGATAAAGTTAAAAATGAGAGAGAAAAAGTAGTGATTTTTAGTGTAATTATATGGATAAAGATAGGGAATGAGTTGTGAATGCCCTTAATGGGCGCTAAACATAACTTTTTCTATATTAGTGTATCAATAGGGACTCCAAACATGAGTTAACAAATGTTTTTATCTACATAGCATTTAGGTGACATTTTAACTAAGCAACCACTACACATGATTTTAGCTATTACTAAGGTAGGCATGTCCAAATTGGTTATGTGCGTTAGTTGTTGATAGCCTAGATACTGTTGATCCCACCAGCCAATAATGAACCAAGTTGTTTTTTTAAATGACCAATGAATAGTTTAAGCACAGTCATCTAGGTAAACCCATTGTCGCAAGACCACCCACGCTCGTGAACAGAGACAACACTTGTGACCCGGTCCCGCCCATCATTTCAAGGAAAATCACCAACCAAATGCCCACTATGGTAAAACCTTTAGCCTAATTAGAGCATATTGTAACTAGTGAAACTCGAACTCATGACATCCAATTTCAAAAGCCATGAGGTGTATCCTTTCTAAACAAATGATCTAGGACTCATTGATGTTAACCAAGTTGTTAATTTCATTTATTTTAACCTAGAACAACTTTATATTAGTTGTTGATTTTAGTTATCACTATTCATGAATGAGACATGTAACTTCCATCAACTATGCAAATTAAAAAAAAAGACATCATCCATAAGTGAGACTCTCACCAGTGGCCCTCTGGCCTTGACTGCCCCTCCCCTAGTGGGGCCAAGAGGGCACAACCCGTTAAAACCCTTGCTAAGCAAGTGTTGCTCATCGGTGTCTGGAATCATAATAATCTTGAACAAGCGTGAACTTCACGCATAGTAACTTGTATGCTATTTATTATAACATTACTTTGGTTTCAAGTAAATCCAGTTATATTAAAATAACATCGATGACACTAAAAACAACAACTCTTATTTGTAAAATTCGTTCTCTTTATTTACAATTATACATGTTCTCGTAATCTTATTACGTCTATTCTCTTGAACTTTTTATCACTTCTTAATAATCTATGATAACATTTCTTTTTCTATCAATTGCCAATTTCTATATTATTTTTTTTTGTTTCTCACCAAATGAGTGCGCAATAACTTCTAAGTTCGAAATAATCCTTATATATAGTATGTATACGATGGTTGTAACACAAAACAAAGTTCGTGTCCCCAAATAATACGTAATTTTGGATCACGCATGAGCAAATTGGGCCATGGTTTGCTAGATAGTGTTTTTCAGAAGATCTATGAGTCGATATGGTCATATGGATACGAGACAATTTGACATTTTGATTTGACTATATTTATAATATTTCAAATGAAAATGTTAATTAGCATGATGGAGCGGTGATCCAGCAAAAAACGGTCCACACCGACCACACCATATTAAATCATATTGTTTTTGTCTACAATATATATGTGAAAGTAAATTGTTAACAGAAGCGTACATATAATCAAAGTAGTGTTAAATTTTATAACATCATATGTAGAAACAAAAGAGTTAACGATAGATATTTTTGACCTATATAATTAAGTTAACTGTTGATATTTTGGTTTTTATGTTCGTTAGAACGAATAAAAGTGATAAAATGAATCGGTTGGTCAAGTTGGATAACGAATTAAAATGGAAAGCTTTTATGGGTATGTTTAATTTGTCGGGTTGTACCTAGTTGGACATAGGATATAATTACATGTAGTACAAATAAAAATTCATGTGTTATAAAGTGATAGTAACTAGAAATTAAGCGTGTGCGATGCTTGTGCTTGAAAACTTTGTTTTCATTATGAGAATTTATTCTGGTTTAGTATGATCATTTTAGTGCTTATTGATTTTATCTTTTTTTCTTTCAAAATGTAAGTGCTTCACTTTTAGATGGTTATATATTTTGATTTGAATTGTTAGTTGAATAATTTTCTAGAGAATGTTTTTCTGTTTTTAAACTTGGATGGGCTATTTTCTAGTTAAGTATTACTGTGGATTCAGTTGGTCTAATAGTGCTATAGGTTAATGATTTTTTGGTTAAAAAATACAATAATAGCATGAATACACACTCACAACTAAAAAATCGATACAAAATTAGTCCAATAAACAGTTCTGGATCGTCTCAAATAGGTTAAGCCCAAACAGTTACTAAATTCAAATTCCTTTGAAACAGATCCTTAAAACACTCTAAAAAGTTGGAAAAACTAGTGGATTGGGCCGGAAAATAGTGGGCTAATAACACGTATGTAGGCAGCCTACAAATAAACTAAGTGGGCTGGTAGAAGTTATTAAAAATATCTTTTTTTAGGATTTAAGGATTTTTATATATTTAAGATTCTTTTAATATAGAGACAGTTAAACTGCTAAAGTGATTCGTAGGGTTGTCACTGAAAATCGCTGAAAATTTTGGGCCCATTAGCGAGTAGGAAAAATAGGTCTCTATAATACAAAGTCAATACTTCGTATGTAAAATGTTTATAGGATTGCTAATGAGCACTAAGTTTTAATAGGCTAGAATGATCAAATCGTTATTGGGTATTAGGTTGGGAATATGGTAGTAGACCAAAGTAATTAGGATTGTTAATGGGCTCCAAGGTTTGATAGGTTAGAATGATTAAATTGTTATTGGGTTTATTAATGTTTTATAAATTTTCTGATAAAAAAATATATATAAATGCATATTTAAATCCTGAGCAAATAAATAATAATAACAAAAAATCATTTAAAAGATAGGAAAACAACCAACAGTGAATTTTTACTATTCATCCCAATGTGAAATATATATAGTTATATAATTTTAGATTTTTAGGTAAACCCAACCCATATGAAAAATTAAATATTTTGACCCAATAAACTCAAACCATAAAACAAACTCTTTATAACCGTCATTTTTTATTAATAAAGATTGAAATTTCTTGCTTACCATTTAACCTCTAAACAAATAACGAAAAAGTTTTTACCTATACCTTGCTATATTTCTTACTAATAAGTTTTCATAAGGTTTTACAATTAGTATAAGATTGAAATTATCATACTACTCTAATAAAAGGGTAACTAGATTTGCCACATATCATTTTTTAAGCACATGTAATGCCACATGCCATCTTCACATTTAATAAAATATTTTTTTCCTGCCCAAAAGAATTAAATATACCATTTTTGTATTAAAATTTTTAAACACAAATTTTGTTTCCAAAATTAACGGGATATAAATTAAAAACCTTCCATTTTAAGTTAAAAACATATATCTTTTACTTTTAATTCTATCAAACTCTGTTGGTTAATTTTTAAAATTATTATCTTATCAAATCTTTATTTTTTGAAAGACAAAATAAATCATAATTCTAAAATAAATGTTTACTTTAAGATTGTATAGTAACACTTAAAGGCACACCAATTATAATGTTTTATATATTTTTTCTATAAAAACTACTATTAGTAAAAACAAAGAATTGATTTTAGAAATTAAAATAAAATACAATTAAAAAAGTATTTAAATTACACATTAGTATTTTTAATTATCTTTTATTTCATTACCATCTCTTTTTCTCCTTTCCTTTTTTATTTGTTATCATCAACAAAATCATTATTTTTCAAAATTTAAGATGTTTTTAACTAATTTTTGAAAAGTGTTATTATTTTGCTAGAAATATTTTATTTTATTTTATTTTATAAGTGATTTCTTTAAATTATTAGATAACGTTTTTTCTGTTTTATTTTTATCCAGTTTGATTATAATAATTTTTATTAAGGTATAACTCTTTAATCAAGTCTATTAAGAGATAGAGTAGTCATGTGAGCGTAAGTTTAATAGTAAACTCAACTAAACATGTGCATGATTAATATATGTTATAATTAGTACGAAAAGGCATCACGGACCCTTCTTTCTATAAGGTTCTTTCTTTGGTAAATTTTCATACAATTTAACTTACACCATCATATTTTACGTTTTTTGTCATTTACAATTGCTCGAGACGAAATTAGTCAATATATTACTTTTTTTTAATTGTCACGTTAGGTTATTTAATTAAAATTTTAAACCATGTACATATCAATGGTTTTCTCATACAAAACTTTGATATCATTATTTATTACTTATATTTTTACTCATACGTAATTTTAATAGTATATTTTAAACTATCGTTTTATAATTAATAAAATTTTATTTTATTTAATATTTTATTTTTTCAACTTGTGTAATACACGGATTTAACTAAAGCTTGTAAATATATATTGTTCTTAAAGCCGTGAGAAAGATAATGTGTGAATCGAGAGAAGGGGTAGGTAAAAAGACTTAATTCTATTATTTTTCACCAAGAGAGACTTAATTATAGGTTCTTTTATATTTTACTAGGGTATTAATTACATCAGTTTTGAAACTTAGAGAGTTTATAGCTTATACTTTATTACTATCAACTAGGTTAATCCCCAAGTATTATACGGATTGAATAAATAAAATATTACATTATTAGTAATTAAAATTTTATGCATTATAAAATTATGCTTCGAGATAAAAAAAAGATTATAATTACGTATATATAACTACTTTAAGTAAATAAATAATAATGTATTTTTATTAAACTTTTGTTTTATAAAAGAATTGTGATTTTTCAATATTTTATTTTAAGAAAAATGATAAAAAAAGTTTGTTTTATTCTGTATTTTATAAATTTTTTGTTTTTAAAAAGTGTGTTTTTAATAAAAAAATTAGGTTTTTAATTTATTAAATTATACATTTTTTAATTTGAAAATGGTATGAATAATATTATCAGTATTCAATATTATTATTAAGAATATAGAGAAATGATAAAGTAAGTATAATGAGTCTTATAATTGCTTCATGCTTATTTTAGTTTTTTATAAATAGATGGATATGCTAAAAACCCATTAATTAAACATATTATAGTTAGTAATAAACATGAATAGTTATCGTATAATATTTTAATATAAATTATAATTAATATTATATATACGTAATAGTTCAATAAGTAAAACAATTATACTATTTTTTAACTCTCGTATCTAAATAGTTTCATTTTTAAACATCCGTTTTAAGATTTTTTTAAAAAAGATACTTTTTTATAAAAATATTGTTTTTTTAAACTATGGTTTGTAATTATTCTAGTTGTTTTAATAAGACTTTTTATTAATTTCACCTATTTATAAATTAAAAAAAAACAAAATGATTTAAAATATTATGTTTGAAATTTTTTAAAAAAACAAATGATTTAAAATATTATATTTAAAAAAGGTTTAGTGCTTTAGAAAATTTCATATTATATAAAAATTTAGTTTTTTATTATTTATATTTTAATTAAAAGATGTGATTTCTAATTTTCTTAATAACATCTATTTTTAAAAAAAGATAGTTTGATTTAAAAAAAATTAGATAAGAGAGAGAAATATAGTAATTAATAAAATTTATTTTTAATAAGAGAGAGATTTTTTTTATGTGTATTTAAATTACTACAATATTTTTTTGGAGGGAAAAGTAATATGTGGATGTCTTAAATAAGGACAAGTGACAAAAAAATAGGTTAATAGAAGGACAATTGGTAAAAGAAACCTTGTTTTATTATATGTTATAGATATTTTGGTAGTGGCTTCTTAAGTGGTGTGGGCTGGTTCTTCATGTCACAATCTACCTATTCTAATAAAAAGTTATCTTGAGATAACACGTGACATCACTACAATCATTCTTATAAAAATTTTCTCATATCTCTCTGTTATTAAATAATTACCTTAATTACTAATAATATTCTTTAACACCTTTTAAACTTAACTAGGTTAGTGACCCGTGTGTTACACGGGTGGATCAATACTTAAAATGACATATGAGTAAATAAATTCAAAGTAATAATATGTATATATGATTGATATATATATATATATATATATATATATATATATATATATATATATATATATATATATATATATATATATGTATATATATATATATATATATGATGTTGAAGAGATAAATTAGAATGAGAATCTTATATTTATATCATGAAATCAAAAAAATTACGTCGTTTCACAATAGAAATAAATGAAAGTAGAACAATTGAACATAAAAATAAATAAAAAATATCAACTAATAAAAAAATTAGATAAAATATACAATAATATGTAACAATGATACGTAACTAAGACAAGGAACAATTAAAATTAAAACTAATTGTTCATAAAGATGTATATATTTTTATGTAATAATATTTAAAGTTAGAAAGGATGGGTAAAAGTCGTAGCAATGAAATGTTGTTAAAAAATAAAATTTATCGAAAATATGAATAATGTCATGAATTTAAAATTTTATTAAGAGAAAACAATCATTGCAAAAGAATATATGTCAGAAACTTTTATTTAATATTACGAAATTTATTAACAGTAATATTAAAATTAATAACTTAATCATTATTTGTTAACATAAGTAACAATTTCTTCTAAAACAATATCAAACAAATTAAAAGTAATAACTGATCATAAATATAATATTTTTTGTAATTGATATGAGTTAATAGTTTCCAAATTCATAGTAACTCAAGATTGAAGGATGTAGCGACATGTGACGATGCATATGTGGCGTTTAGGTGGACGTGCTAGAAATTAGCCATGTGTACCCATAGTTAATCTTTTATTATAGGTTATAGATAATTAAGAAAGAAATCTATTGATTAATGTTATTTCGATATAAATAATTTTTTTATAAAAGAATAAATTTTTCTAAAGCATAAAACTTTTCTAAAAATACAAAATATTTTAAAATTGGTATTTTTAAAAAGTCATTTTTTTAAAAACAAAAAATAATCAAATTTGAGAGTTATAATAGGAAAATTTATTAAAATGACATTTTATAACGTTTGTTAAAAGTTTAAAAACAAAATTTTAAAAAGTTGATATTACTGTTTTATTATATATTAAAATATTATTTTATAATTAATAAACTTTATTAGATTAATATTTTATTTATTCAACTCGTATAATACATGAGTTTACTAAAGCTAGAGTACTCATTTGATAGTATATTTAGAAGTAGGTTAATGTGTTTTTGAGTTTGACATTAAAAAAATAATCAATTTTAGAAACTGTAACTATAATGAAATAGTTTTATTGCTAGTAAATAAAACAACATAGTTTTAAATGTTCTATATACAACCTTAGGTACGTGATAAATCCATACACGCCTATATCAATGGCATATACTTCTATCATTTAATATTATCATATATCATTTATGGTGTTTTTATTTTTTTTTAATGTTTAAATATCATTTCCAATGGCGTACACCATATAATAAATAGACTGCATTGTATTTTATATGTTTTTATAATAAAGTGTTGATATATCGTGTGCCTTTTTCAATCGCCGTGTGGATTGGAAGCAACATGTCAACGGTGATTGGTGAAGGCAACCATGATTACAAATTTGACTCTTTTAATAATTTATTTATTTAAAGGTTATTGTAGCTTTTAACTTTTAAACTTACAAAACATGGCTTATAATTATGTTTTGCATAGAATATGTTGTGTTTGCAACCCCTATAATATTTATATCAATTGCATCGCACTTCATTAAATCAAAACTAGGCACTTCCTCATAATTCAACCTACAGATTACAATATAATAACTATTTTCACAATGTTAAAAAGAGATTATGATTAGATCTGTTAAATAATAACATGTATTTACTTTTGTTACAAAGTGATATGTAGTAATTTTAATACCTTAAGGAGAAAAGTTAGAAAATTTGCTCTAATATAATGCATACCGTAACCATGTATTCAAATTTTAAGTTAAAAAACGATCACGTAGCCATCTCACACTTCCCCTTCTTTGGCCGCGAATACCAACGCATCCTCCATCCATCTCCACCAGCATTATGTTCCCTATTTTATTTTTCCTTTTAATTTCTTTTATACGACAAGAAACTTCCTTTTAATATCTAAAAGCATAGTTTGATATTTTTAACCGTATAAACTATCTCGTGGCTAAAACATACATCCCGAATGAAAGAGTTGGAGTGGCATACATGGTGTAACATTTCATTTTCTAATTTCCCGTTATAATCATTTTTGTTCGTGGTCGTCTTAGCATCTTGCTAGCGACTTTCCATTGTTTTTGTTTTTGCTTTATGCTAATACATAAAATCTTTCGCCCTTCAAAAAAATCCTATAATCATGACATTAAGAAGTTTATATGTTATTATGTAAAAAAGTTTTATATTCATAACATATAATCTCAAACATGTTATCCAAACCAACGACTTATGCAACAAAGAAAAAACATAACATACATTACTTATCTTAATAAAAATAAGCTCGCTTAATTATTCTCCCACGTTAATCATAAAATCAAAATAAGACAAAAGGTGGATTTGACATTCTACATGAAGCGACATTGTTCCAAACTCTTCAATAAACGATTTTAAATTAAGACTTACATATCATATAAGCAATTATTAATCTATAGAAATATGTCCACGTAATGTTGTTTGGTCCAAAATTGTGTTAAATAATATGATTATGGATAACAAAATAAAATGTAGTAGAGACAAAGTGACATAAGCAAAACAAGAGTTAATATTAGGTAGTGGTCACATTAAATTCCACGTGGACATTGTTAGGCGACCAAAACTGATTGGCGGTTTGATATTAAATATTAGTTTGGAACCGTCTTCAATTTACTATTGCAATAATGCCTGCTTAGTTTCCCTAAACATCAAGCATCTATTTTTTTTTTTTTGAACGGCAATCAAGCATCTATTTACTTGCAATATATGATGCCATGATATATAATCTTTTAACATCAATTTCTAGATTTCCATAATATGTTCATCATAACATATTAATATATACACGTAAATATTTAAACTCTTAATCACTTATCTATACTAATAAATTAAAATATTTGAAAATCACATGTTATTTTTTTAGGACGTTCACTAAGACTCCACCTAAGATTTAAATACATACCAATACTACAATGAAAGCTATAAATTAGTATATTATAATAGTTTTCTTAATAAATGTCAATTTACCATTATATTAATCCAATTAAGTTTTTTTATAAAAATTAATACAATATGTCATGAAAAATTCTTTTAACGAGAGTTAATTTTGTTAAAATAAAATTAAATTTCCAGCTAATCATTGTTAAAATTAAAATATTTTTAAACATCGTATTTTTAAGCAAATATTTTTTAAATTATCACAACTCACAAAGTCAAACTTAATTACAATCAACGATTGCTCACTATAAAACATCTTCGCTTCAATGTATATCACGATTCATATTCATATTTTAATAATCACTATAAAACATCTTCTCAAGTCTATTCATGTTTTATTACCTCACAATTTCATATTCATAATTTCATTTTTTCGCGTATGATGTTCACTGTTTCTAGGGGTGCAAACGAGCCGAGCCACTCGCGAGCTACTCGAGATCAGATCGATAAAAAGCTCGAAACGAGCCGAGCTTTATCGAGCCTGAGCCGAGCTCAAGCTTGAATAAAAGCTCATTTAATTATCGAGCCCGAGCTTCACGTATCGAGCTCGATGCGGATCGTGAGCCTAAACGAGCTTTACAACACACACACACACACACACACACACATATATATATATATATATATATATAATTTATTAAATACATTATATTAATAATTTTATATTATATATAAATTTATGATAAAAACAATTAAATAATATGTATAATAATAAATAAACGAGCCGAGCCTGAGCCAACTCGAGCTTTAAAAATAAAGCTCGAAACGAGCCGAACTCGAGCTCGAGCTCGAGCTCTCCTAAGTTATCACGAGCCGATCTCGAGCCCATACGAGCTCGGGCTCGGCCCAGCTTGTTTGCACCCCTTAACAGTTTCAACTCATGTGTTATACGGGTATCTAACCTAGTTATAAAATAAATCATTTACTAGAAGTATGTATTCCTTAAAGTCTATAACAATGATATATATATCCTATATTATTTTATACATAATTACTTTTAATTAAGTGAAAGATCTTGAGAAATGTTACAAGAATGATGATTAGATAGTGTGAGAGAAAGAGGGTGGTCTTCTACATATGAGCATGTGTTTATGCCGTTTTATGCATCTCATTAAGACAACAATTACATATGTTGATACTATTTTCAAAATAATTAACTTAAGTTAGTATTTAACGTTATGTACATACCATAATATTCATTTGTACAATGACAAGGCGACAAGCTTGGATAACAGAGTTATGGATGTATTAAAAGCCACATCATTTAGGGCATAAGAATTTAGGATATTGAATGAGGTACATACTATTATTACTATTTGGGATGAATTTTGTCAAAAGTGTTGCTAAACATATCTATTTCACACACTTGATGAGTCTTTCCGTATTAGAAATCTGCCTTCAATTTTCACTAATCATGTAACAACTCTTTAGTAAATAAATTATTACTTAATAACAAATCAATAATTAAGTAATCATTTACATTTGAGTTGTTAGTTATTTAAATAACTGATATTATAATTACCAAAGTAAATATATAAACTCTCTTATCCTTGTGGAGGCTACGAGTACGTGATGATGTTTTATATATCATGATAATGTTTGATTTGGTTAAGTCGACTATAATGGTTTTAATAATATGTTTTTGTGTATCCAATTTTTATAACGTTACAAAGTACTCAAAGGGTAACAAATACATGCTACCTTGAAAACAGGTTAGAAAATCAACTTCAAGAGTATATAAAATAATAATTATCATTTTTTGCAATCAACATCATTGTTGGCGATTATATTGGTTCCTAGTAGGTTGTTAATATTATTTCTTATAGAAATACAATTTCACCTAGTTGAGACGACTTTTAAGATGTCATAAGTGGTTTAGACTTTTAACATTTTCATAATGTAGTTGCTTATACGTTTGAAAGAAATTCTCGATTAAAAAGTATTATAATACGTGTATAAAATATTTTACTATTTTTCTATATTCATTTCCTATATTTTATGACTAGTTCTTAACTAAAGAAGAAAATAACAAAAAGTATTATTTAATAAAATAAAAATTGAAAAAGGAGTAGGAATTTAAAAGCCAAACAACCCTAAATGATATGTATACTTTTTAGTTCAATTACATGATGTAAAATTATTTAAAAAGCATCCAACAACATAGTTTGCTCAAAGATAGCCCGATAGAAATCGGCTCAGCTTAGTATGCATACTATGTCACACCCTCAATTTTCACAAACGGGGTAATACCGTTAGGCGCGTGACATACCAGGATCTTAGCCATTAGTTACACCAAACGACGCAACAATTACAAAATATAATTTCCAAATTAAATAAAGTTTCTTAAAATCAGAATTAAATATGAAACATGAAAATAAGTGCGGAAGCGTATAAACCATAATTTAAACGGCGCAAACACGCGCAAACCAAATAAATATAATTTATAGAAAAATGTAGATTGTTCATTTGACTCTACGATGATGAATGCAATGCGAGATGTTCCTATTCGTGCGCAGCTTAAGAACCTGAAAGAAACATGCTAAAGTGTCAACACAAGGTTGGTGAGTCCACATGTTTTGATAAATTGAACATAACAGTAAACTGATGCAGTAATCAAGATAATATCAGTAGATAGCTAGTCTACTCAACAAGTTACTAAGTGTATGAAGTTCGCAACCGACGCTGACAACGTAAAGAATGCCTCGGCTATGAACACCGGTCACAGCAACAGAATTAGGTCAATTAAACACCCGTTTGACGAACGTTGTGCTAGCGCGACTAGCCCGGGTGGGGTTTGTCAAACCCAGTAGATCTACTCAGAATTACCTCGCTAGAGTACATATATTAACGGTTCGAAAGTGAGGACTTAAGTATGATGTCACACTAGTAAACAAGTGATATTAAAGTAATACTGATCAGGTGAAAATACGTTTAGAACACACGTTTCTTTCACCCCAAAGAAAGTAAGTAAAGTGGGGCTGAGAACTCACCTTGAAATGCACAGCAACACGTAAATGTAAGCACAAAAGATTTAGGTCTCCGATTAACCTGAATTTTATTTAATATATAATTAATATTAGTTACTAAATATTGAATCATATTACGCCGATCTTAACAACCCATAAATTTCATACACAAATATGCATGTTATATACACATTTATATAATATATGTTATACACAATAACCACACACATTCATATAATATATATTATACACAATACCCACACACCTGCACAAGTGACATGACACACACTGAATAAACAATAATTTATTTCATATCTTAAACCTAACATCTATAACAAAATTTCATCTGCACTCGCATGTAACCCTCACAAACAAAAGTAATAAAAAAATAATATTAAATATATTCTCAAAAACCCACTCCACACATGCATGGCCCAAAAAAAAAAACGTATATTAATTCTTAAGCAATCTTCCCCATACAACCCACATAACAATCATACACTGCCAAGCTCAAATGCATCACGTACTAGGTTCGATTATATTTAAACATATTCAACCCTGTGCACCACCATGGAGAGCAACCTCCACAACTTAAATCGCAGCAATACACACATGCTTATATATACACAAAACACACACACACACATATATATATATATACACACATCATCAAACACGCACACATACATGTATACAACAACGCATACGTACATACATGAAAGAACACATACCTGCATGAAACACACACCCCTTAAACACACACACGACAGAAAGCACACCATACACATCGCGAAACAAAAACATGACGATCACGCACATCCGAACATACTAACCGCAAAACCGTGCACCCCGCATCGTAAACCGAAACCATAATGAACCCGAACACATAAGAGAAGCGAGGAACGTACCGTACGAGTTGTTTCAGTCGGATCTTAGAAATTGCCGGAAGTCGATCACCGCTCACGATTCACCGCGAGAAAGGTGCCGAAGGTGACTGCCGCAACGGGGAAGGGTCAACGGTGAGGAGATGCCTATCGACCGGGGGTTCTTTGCTGTCGTGGAAGGCTGCCGAAGGGGAGACAAATGTCTAGAGTTAGTCGACGGCGAAGACGGTTTTTTTGTGTGTGTTAGGGTTACGTAAAGAAGGAGACGGGGTGGGGGTTTAGGAAGTTATAAGTTTTTGTGACTTTTGAATAATAGCAATTTAGTCCCTCGAATTTATCAATTTGCACAACTTAACCAAAGTTAATATATTTAACTTAAAACTCATTCTCTTAACTTGTTTTAATTAGATACAACGTTATATAATTAAATAAGCCACAAGTAACGAGGGTTGAGTTGATGTATGGTGTTGATCTGAAATACGGGGTGTCACATCATCTCCTTGTTTGGGAAATTTTCGTCCCGAAAATTAGAATATCAGGTTTAGCAAATAACGCCAGATTCAGCAATCTGTAACATACATAGAATAGGGTTTATAAGAAATTTGAAATAAACCCCGAAGAAAGAATTTTAAAGGTTTCGCGAGAGTTGTGACATCACCCCCTTGTTGAAGGGAATTTCGTCTCGAAATTGAAAGAAAAGATATTTTAAGAATGGATACCTTAGGAAGTAGGTGCCTGATCTTTGAACAGTTGCGGATACTTCTTCTTCATTTGATCCTCGCGTTCCCAGGTAAATTCTGGTCCACGTTTTGAATTCCACCTAACGCGCACAATGGGAATCTTGCTACGCTTTAGGGTCTTGACTTCTCGATCCATAATCTCACTGGTTCCTCAATGAAACGAAGCTGTTCATTGATCTCCAGTTCCTCTAATGGCACGACAAGTGAGTCATCAGATAAACACTTCCTCAGATTAGACACGTGAAACATATTGTGTATTCCACTGAGCTCTTCTGGTAAATTCAGTTGATAGGCTACAGGACCAACCCGTTTGACAATCTCAAACGGTCCAACGTATCTTGGGTTTAGTTTGCCACGCTTTCCAAAGCGTATCACTCCCTTCCAGGGTGAGACTTTTAGGAGTACTTTATCACCAATCTGGAATTCCAATGGTTTACGACGCTTGTCGGCGTAACTCTTTTGTCGATCACGTGCCGCTGCCATTCGGTTACGTATCTGCACGATCTTCTCTGTCGTCTCGTGCACAAGCTCGGGACCTGTCAGTTGGCTTTCTCCAACTTCTGCCCAACAAATAGGTGATCGACACTTACGTCCATACAGTGCCTCAAATGGTGCTGCCTTGATCGAGGTGTGATAACTGTTATTATAGGAGAACTCAACCAATGGTAAATGAGTTTCCCAATTACTGCCAAAATCGATCACGCAGGCACGTAACATATCTTCTAATGTCTGAATCGTACGCTCACTCTGACCATCGGTTTGCGGATGATACGCAGTACTCATATCCAGCCGTGTTCCCAATGATCGTTGTAATGATTGCCAGAAGTGAGAAGTGAATCGAGCGTCACGATCAGATATGATAGACACTGGTACACCATGCCGGGAAACTATTTCTCTTAGATAAATCCGTGTTAACTTATCCATCCGATCAGTCTCTCGGATTGCTAGGAAGTGAGCGGATTTTGTTAGGCGATCTACTATGACCCATATGGTATCGCATCCGCTGGGAGTTCTTGGTAACTTCGTAACGAAGTCCATCGAGATCTGCTCCCATTTCCAAACTGGAAGTTCCGGTTGTTGAAGTAAACCAGATGGCCTCTGATATTCCACCTTAACCTTGGAGCAAGTTAAACATTTGCTTACATAGGTGGCAATCTCAGCTTTCATGTTAGGCCACCAATAACACTCTTTCAGATCATGGTACATTTTATCTGAACCCGGATGAACTGAGTAGCGTGACTTATGAGCTTCATCCATTACCAGTTCTCGTAAATTCCTGTATTGTGGTATCCAGATCCGTTCCATGAAATAACGGATTCCATCCGTCTTGGTCTCTAATTGTTTCTCCATACCTCGCATGTATTCTGCTTTTAGGTTCTCAACTTTCAAGGCCTCAGACTGGGCAGCCTTGATTTGTTCTGGTAGGTCGGAGTGAATGGTCAATTGTAATGCACGTACTCGACGAGGTTTAGGGGTATCTTTTCGACTGAGGGCGTCGGCTACCACATTGGCTTTACCCGGGTGATACTTGATGGCACAGTCGTAATCATTGAGTAGTTCTAGCCATCGTTGTTGCCGCATATTCAGCTCTTTTTGGTCATATATGTGTTGGAGTCTCTTGTGGTCTGTATAGATCGTGCACTTAGTTCCATAGAGGTAGTGCATCCAAATTTTCAAAGCAAACACTACAGCTCCTAGTTCCAGATCATGCGTTGTGTAGTTCTTCTCGTGTACCTTAAGTTGTCTAGACGCATAAGCAATGACATTGCTGCGTTGCATCAACACACATCCCAAACCCTGGATGGATGCGTCACAATAAACAACAAAGTCATCTGTTCCTTCTGGCAAGGCTAGGATCGGTGCACTGCAGAGCTTGTCCTTAAGTGTCTGAAATGCTGATTCTTCTTGGCTGCCCTATTTGTAAATGGTTCCCTTGTGGGTTAGGGCAGTTAGAGGTTGGGCTAACTTTGAGAATCCCTCGATAAATCGTCTGTAATAACCTGCCAAACCAAGGAATTGTCGCACCTCAGTAGGCGTTTTTGGTGCCGGCCAATCCTTGATTGCTTCAATTTTTGAAGGATCTACATGTATACCCTTTTCGTTCACCACATGACCAAGAAACTGCACTTCTCGCATCCAGAAGTCACATTTTGAGAACTTTGCATACAATTGTTCATTCTTCAACAATTCCAGAATGATCCTCAGATGTCCCTCGTGATCTTCCTTATTCTGAGAGTAGATTAGTATGTCATCAATAAAGACAATGACAAACTTATCCAAATAAGGTTTGCAAACACGGTTCATGAGGTCCATAAAAACTGCTGGGGCATTGGTTAATCCAAAAGGCATTACTGCGAACTCATAGTGTCCATAACGGGTCCGGAATGCCGTCTTCGGGATATCTTCCTCCCGGACTCGAAGCTGATGATAACCTGATCTCAGATCAATCTTGGAATAGTAGCTTGATCCTTGCAATTGGTCAAACAGATCATCAATGCGCGGGAGAGGATATCTATTCTTAATTGTCACTTTGTTTAACTCTCGGTAATCAATACACATTCTGAAGGTTCCATCTTTCTTCTTCACGAATAACACTGGAGCTCCCCAGGGTGAAGAGCTGGGACGTATGAATCCCTTGTCCAGCAATTCCTGCAATTGCTTAGACAGCTCTTGTAGTTCATTCGGTGCCAAACGGTACGGCGCCCGAGCGATCGGAGCTGCTCCAGGTGCTAATTCAATCTGAAACTCTACTTGCCTGTGTGGGGGTAGTCCAGGTAGGTCCTCGGGAAATACCTCCGGAAAGTCTCTAACTATAGGGATGTCTTCCAGTCGTTTCTCCTCAGTAGTCTTTTCGGTGACTAGGGCTAAAATCGCCGAATGTCCTTTCTTCAAAAACTTCTGAGCTTTCATGTATGAAATGATGCCAACTACTGCACCACTCCTGTCGCCTTCTACGGTGAGTATCTTTCCATCAGGCAAAAGTAGTCGAACAAGTTTCTCACGACAAATGATTTCGGCTTGGTTCTTAGACAACCAATCCATGCCGACAACGACATCAAAACTACCGAGTGTAATAGACAATAGGTCAATTTCGAAATCATGCCCAGATAGACTAATTTTACAACCTCTGTGTATACGTGAAGATTCAATGATCTTACCGTCTGCTATTTCTACTGTATAATTGGTATCTAGGGCTACAGAATTATCATCTAGCAATTTACTGAACTTATGCGAAATGAAACTCTTATCAGCACCAGAATCAAATAGTACCGAAGCAAAGCAACCATTGATAGGAAATTTACCAGTTACAGTAGAAGGATCATTACGAGCCTCACCTGAACCAATGATGAAAGCTCTTCCCTTGGCTCCACCATTACCGTTCTTATCGTTGTTTCCACTGCCATTGCCATTGCGGTTATCAGCACCATTACCGCCACCATTGTTCTTCCTCAGTTTTGGGCAATACCTCTTGATGTGCCCGGTTTGACCACACTCATAGCAGCCTCTTTGTTCATTCCTCTGGGCCGGCTGTCTAGATGTCATATTCATCCTGCAATCTCTAGCAGCATGGCCAAATGTACCACACCGCTCACAAGTATTCTTTTTGCAGTTCCCGTTGTGGTGGTAGTTGCATCTGTTACACTTAGGTAACGTCCCAGAGTAGCCACCACTCTGCTGAGATGAGGATGAGGATGATTGATGAGATGAGCGATAGTTGTCAAACTTCCGTGACTGTTGAGGTTGCGGTTGAGAGTTGTTCTGCTTGTTGGGGAAACCAGTTCCCATTTCCTCTTGTTGTTACTGTCTGAAGGGGTCAATGTCGAACCTCATGGAGGTAGTTTTCCCTGGATGACTGCCTGGTCAGTCAGTCTATGGGCCAACTTGATTGCCTCCTGTATGGTGTCTGGTTTGGAAGCAGTGACCATGCCTTGAATCTCAGGTGACAGACCGTGCAAATACCTCTCAATCCTTAGGGAAGGAGGGTCGACCATGTTAGGGCATAGGGTAGCAAGCTCGTGAGATCGAGTGGTGTACGCCTCGATTTCGGAGCCTGTCATCTTTAGGTTCCAGAACTCAGTTTCTAATTTCTGTACCTCACTCCGAGGGCAGTACTCCTCTTTCATCAGGGTCTTGAAGTCATTCCAGGTCGTCTGGTTTGCAATTTCAACGCCCAACATTTGGACTTGAGCGTTCCACCAAGATAACGCAGCACCGTCCAGGGTGCCAGTGGCGTACTTAACCCGATTTGCCACGAGGCAGTTGCACATCTCGAACACTGACTCAAGTTTTTCGAACCAGCGTAGGAGTCCCACAGCTCCTTCTGCTCCAGTGAATGGATTGGGTTTACAATCCATGAAGGTCTTAAACGTGCATACCCCTTGTCCTGCAATAAGTTTTGATCAGGCGTTTAGAATTTTTGAATAGATGTTACAACTTAACCAGGGTGACGAAACGTTAACGTCAGGGGGAAATTTTGTATTGCTTACTGATTGGAGTGGCGTGCGGATTGAGGTTAGGATTTGCGAGAGCATCAGCCACATGCTGATTGATTAGGGCTGCTAGTTCAGCTGGGGTCATGTTGATGGTGCCACGACCACGTCCGCGTCCTCGGCCAATTCCAGACATTCTTAACAATCACAACATACAAAAATAAGTAATATGAAACATATCTACTTCATTTGAGTACAAGTAATTAAAAGAATTTAGCACACACAACTAATAAGTTCAAATAATAATTTCTGATCAAATAAATTGTAGGTACGCATACAATTAATCAAATCAAATACTAAAATCCAAAAGTATCAGTCAGATGGGAAACAACCCTTCCCATCTAGGTGTGAAATGAAATAAGTCCAATGGAATAACAGAATTAATGAAAGAAAAGAATAAATGAGGAAGTCAGTGAGAAACAGATCCGTCGCTGTTTTCCGCCTCGTCATCAGGCTGCTCCTCGGGTTCTTCTTCTGGCTCTTCCTCAGGGTCTTCTTCCTCCGGTGCTTCCTCGAGTTCTTCTTCCTCCGGTGCTTCCTCGGGTTCTTCTTCCTCCGGTGCTTCCTCGGGTTCTTCTCCTTCTTCAGGTGCCTCCTCTGGTTCTTCTTCTTCTTCAGGTGCTGCTTCTGGTTCAGGCACTGCGTTCTGAGCGAAGACTTGGGATTCCACAATTCCTAGTCGCTGGTCTGTGTTCTCGGCCCGCCCGACCAGTCCATTATAACGATCTATTAGGTCATTGTGGTATTCCAAGAAGTTATCGAATCGAGTCTCGAATCGTTCGAGTTTCTCCGCAGTCCTAGCCGATGTTTTCTTTAGTTCCGCATTTTCCTTCACGAGTGCGGCCACACGCTTACGCTGCAAATGCACTGTGGCTGCCAAAGTAGCTATAGCCTGCTCTGGAGGGCAAGGAAGTGGTGGTAATGTAGGGGCATTAGGGTCCCTACCAGCAGTGGATCTAGTGCGTGGGCGGTTTTCAAGAGGTGGAGGTACATTCTTCTCTAGGATGAGATCAGTAATGTACTGTGGATAGCACTCCCACCTATGAACCGGTGGGTACTCGGGTAAAGCAAAAGGTTGATCGTAATCGAGTCTCTCGTTATTATTATAACGTAAGGGCCAGACGCAGGAGTTCACAGAGGAAGGAATGTGATCGTAATAGATAGGCCTCTTGCCTCGAGAAGATGATGATGGTACTGAAGAAGATGATGCCATTCTGCAAGAAACTGTTCACAAGAATAAGCAATGCCAATGAATCCCGCAAATAAAGCAAACAAACAAAGCCAACGAACAAACAAGCAAAGTCTACGAGCAAACTAATCGTGTCTATATGTGTGTAACTAAGGCATCGGGCTATTGTCTAAATGCAATGCAAATGTGATGCAATTTTTAATTTAGTTCGCTATAACCAGCAGCTCTGATACCAATCTGTCACACCCTCAATTTCCACAAACGGGGTAATACCGTTAGGCGCGTGACATACCAGGATCTTAGCCATTAGTTACACCAAACGACGCAACAATTACAAAATATAATTTCCAAATTAAATAAAGTTTCTTAAAATCAGAATTAAATATGAAACATGAAAATAAGTGCGGAAGCGTATAAACCATAATTTAAACGGCGCAAACACGCGCAAACCAAATAAATATAATTTATAGAAAAATGTAGATTGTTCATTTGACTCTACGATGATGAATGCAATGCGAGATGTTCCTATTCGTGCGCAGCTTAAGAACCTGAAAGAAACATGCTAAAGTGTCAACACAAGGTTGGTGAGTCCACATGTTTTGATAAATTGAACATAACAGTAAACTGATGCAGTAATCAAGATAATATCAGTAGATAGCTAGTCTACTCAACAAGTTACTAAGTGTATGAAGTTCGCAACCGACGCTGACAACGTAAAGAATGCCTCGGCTATGAACACCGGTCACAGCAACAGAATTAGGTCAATTAAACACCCGTTTGACGAACGTTGTGCTAGCGCGACTAGCCCGGGTGGGGTTTGTCAAACCCAGTAGATCTACTCAGAATTACCTCGCTAGAGTACATATATTAACGGTTCGAAAGTGAGGACTTAAGTATGATGTCACACTAGTAAACAAGTGATATTAAAGTAATACTGATCAGGTGAAAATACGTTTAGAACACACGTTTCTTTCACCCCAAAGAAAGTAAGTAAAGTGGGGCTGAGAACTCACCTTGAAATGCACAGCAACACGTAAATGTAAGCACAAAAGATTTAGGTCTCCGATTAACCTGAATTTTATTTAATATATAATTAATATTAGTTACTAAATATTGAATCATATTACGCCGATCTTAACAACCCATAAATTTCATACACAAATATGCATGTTATATACACATTTATATAATATATGTTATACACAATAACCACACACATTCATATAATATATATTATACACAATACCCACACACCTGCACAAGTGACATGACACACACTGAATAAACAATAATTTATTTCATATCTTAAACCTAACATCTATAACAAAATTTCATCTGCACTCGCATGTAACCCTCACAAACAAAAGTAATAAAAAAATAATATTAAATATATTCTCAAAAACCCACTCCACACATGCATGGCCCAAAAAAAAAAACGTATATTAATTCTTAAGCAATCTTCCCCATACAACCCACATAACAATCATACACTGCCAAGCTCAAATGCATCACGTACTAGGTTCGATTATATTTAAACATATTCAACCCTGTGCACCACCATGGAGAGCAACCTCCACAACTTAAATCGCAGCAATACACACATGCTTATATATACACAAAACACACACACACACATATATATATATATATACACACATCATCAAACACGCACACATACATGTATACAACAACGCATACGTACATACATGAAAGAACACATACCTGCATGAAACACACACCCCTTAAACACACACACGACAGAAAGCACACCATACACATCGCGAAACAAAAACATGACGATCACGCACATCCGAACATACTAACCGCAAAACCGTGCACCCCGCATCGTAAACCGAAACCATAATGAACCCGAACACATAAGAGAAGCGAGGAACGTACCGTACGAGTTGTTTCAGTCGGATCTTAGAAATTGCCGGAAGTCGATCACCGCTCACGATTCACCGCGAGAAAGGTGCCGAAGGTGACTGCCGCAACGGGGAAGGGTCAACGGTGAGGAGATGCCTATCGACCGGGGGTTCTTTGCTGTCGTGGAAGGCTGCCGAAGGGGAGACAAATGTCTAGAGTTAGTCGACGGCGAAGACGGTTTTTTTGTGTGTGTTAGGGTTACGTAAAGAAGGAGACGGGGTGGGGGTTTAGGAAGTTATAAGTTTTTGTGACTTTTGAATAATAGCAATTTAGTCCCTCGAATTTATCAATTTGCACAACTTAACCAAAGTTAATATATTTAACTTAAAACTCATTCTCTTAACTTGTTTTAATTAGATACAACGTTATATAATTAAATAAGCCACAAGTAACGAGAGTTGAGTTGATGTATGGTGTTGATCTGAAATACGGGGTTTCACATACTAGTTGAGTTCAGACCAAAGTCAACTTAGCTCGTGTCTTGCTAGTTGGCTGACTCATTTAAAATAAAGTCTAGGTTATAATTATTATTAATTATGAACCAAATTTATGTTATATTATCTAAATTGATCATAGAGATATGGTTTACTTGACATTTTCTAATAAAAAATCTAAGATAAGCATATTAAAAATAATCATAATTCATGAAAGATCAATGTTGTATCATTGTTTCATTCAGGGGCGGAACTAGAGTGTCGGGTATGGGGCAAGTGACCTCATTGAATTTTAAACCCGTAGTGTAACGTATAATGTCGAATTTTTTAGTGAACCATAGTTTTACAGGAAATAAACTCATTAGTATATTAAAGTTGATAAAATAACATAAATATATTGTTGGTTAAATGGTAAACGCGCGCCCCTTTCCAATATGAGGTCTTGAGGTTGAAACCCACAGGCTTCAGCAACATTTTTTTTTAATTTCATCCCCTTTTTATTTAAGTAGTTTTATTAAACTACCCTTATTCTAAAAACACAAATTCAAACCCTAGCCCCCATTACTAATTTCCCCCATTTTTATTTGATTTCTTTGATATAATATCTTTGTTAACATTTTGCATACAATTTAATTACATTCCGAACCGAACCGAACCGAACCGACTTGACCCGACCCGAAAATTTTTATATTATCTTGTTACAAAACGTAGCACCAAAAAATAGTGACACCACTATGAAAAATTTCTGGTTCCGCCACTGGTTTCATCTACTTAAGAATTAACATATATATAATGTATTATATATTGTTTTTTATATATGAATATGTGTAAAAAGCAAATTTAATTTTTAATAAAAAGTATATAAAGTGTCTCACGAGCCGCCTTGACTCGTATATAAACTAATCGAGCCTGAGCCCACATCTTAAGCTTGTTAAGGTAAACAATTCTACTCGGCTTGGCTCAAAATTAAACAAGCCGAAGCCATGTCCACTCTAACTCTGACTCGACTTATTTACAACCCTATATAATTGTACTAGCTTTAGCAAACCGTATATTACACGGGTTGAATATATAAAATATTAATTATAAAATAATATTAATTATAAAACGATATGTTAAAATAAGATATAATTGAAATTACGTATAAGTAAATACTATAAATAATAAAACAATGATATCAACTTTTTATTTTTATTTTTTGTGTTTTAAAAAAATAAAATTAAACATTCTATTTCAAAACAAGTTGTTTTTAAACAACGTCATTTTTATATATTTTCTTATTATAACTCTCAATTTTAATTATGTTGGTTTATAAAAAAACTAGTTTTTGTAAACACCAATTTTAAAATATTTCCTATTTTAACAAAGTTTGATGTTTACATTTCTTATTATATAAAAATTTATTTATTTAGAAATAACAATAATAAAAAGATATCATTATTAATTTATTAAAAAACTATTTTTAATTAAAAAAATTAAATAATATTATTAGTAATTATCATAATTATTTAATATAAGAAAGAAGGAGAAAAATTTTATTAAAAATAAATGTGCACGTATTCCTCTTATTTACTCTTTTATTAGAGTATGTAGAAAACGTGAGTGTTATAGTTAATACATAGCAATGGATTTCATCTTTTGGTGTTGAAAGTGTGGTTTCAGTTAATAAATAAATAAACCTGATTAAAATAAATTATATTATTCGAAATATGATCGTACATTTATCGTTAAAAAAAAACCCAATAAAATAAAACACAAAGAAAGACATCATCAACGAAATGAAATCATAGTGGAACCACTAACTCACACACGCATGACCAACAAACCCCTTTAAATCCACCTCCCCAACACCATCATTACCCTCGTTCACCTTCACCTCCAATCAACCACCACCACCACCACTCCGCCATGAACCACCGTCGCCTCCTCCCCCTCCACCGTAGCAACAGCCACAACACCACCACCATAATCCCCTCACCATACATCTCCACCACCTCCTTCATCATCGACCCCACCTCCACCGCCGACGACAACCCCCTCGTCGGAGCCCCACCACCAGTCCGCTGCACCCCCCGTTTCCTACGTTCCATAATCAACATACTATCGCTTCCGGCGATCCTCCCGTCGTGCCGGTGGCTCAAACCCACCCAACTGTCGCTAACGCCGTCGGCGACCCGGAAAGTCACCGGCACGCTGTTCGGCAACCGGAGGGGCCACGTCAGCTTCGCCGTGCAGCACGACCCCAGATCGCCGCCGGCGCTGATCGTGGAGCTGGCGGTGTCGACGGCGGCGTTAGTGAAAGAAATGTCGTCGGGGATGGTCAGAATCGCGTTGGAGTGCGAGAAGCAGCACGCGCCGCCGTCGACGAAGCTGTTTCATGAGGCGATGTGGAGTATGTACTGCAACGGGAGGAAGTACGGGTACGCGCAGTCGCGGGGGTGCACGGCGGCGGACTGGCATGTGTTGACGACGGTGCAGACGGTGACGGTGGGCGCCGGAGTTATTCCGGTGGTGGGCGACGGTGGAAAGAAGAAGGATGAAGGGGAGTTGTTGTATATGAGAGCGAGATTCGAACGAGTCGTGGGGAGTCGTGACTCGGAAGTGTTTTACATGATCAACCCAGATGGTGGTGGTGGTGGTGGGGGGCCTGAACTCAGTATATTTTTACTTAGGATATGATATAGCCCCCAGGTGTTATGCATAAACGACTGTTATAGTTTGTGATTTTACTAAGTTATCCATATATGTAAAAACTAATTTTATTTGAAGATCACATCACATATATATATATATTGGAAAATTACTAGATTGGTCATTTGACCAATCTGATTTTGAGTAATAGCTTTTGACTAATACAATTATCAAAATAGCAGATCAATCACGAGTGGCCAAGTGTCACAATATCTCCAACCAGCGATACAAAAGCATGATATATCGCCAAAAAGAGCCAACCGGCGATACGTACACATGATGTATCGCCGGCGTATCGCCCAAAAATTAAAAAAAAAAATTAATATCGCCTACTAACGATACATCATGGTTAGGTATCGCCGGCGTATCGCCAAAACA